>APFE030315034.1:20587-42367 GCA_000404065.3 Pinus taeda
ATTCAACTGCGTTAAGTAAGTCATTCACGTATGACCATTTCCATGAGAGGTAGTCGTAACTGACTAATTTCTCATGATTTTTGAATAGTTCACTTAGCACTCATTGCATCGGGTGATGGTCACAGGGGTGAACAAGTGGGATTGAAACTAGTGAAATGTGGAGAACGAATCGCATAGCATCAATCATCACTTCTAGGGCTTGCACCCGGTAACTAGGACTTCCCAGGAGGTCACCCATCCCATTCTTGTCATTAATGAATTACTAGATGAATTGCATGGATCAATTTACTTCACCAAGTTGGATCTTCGTTCAGGATATCATCAAATCAGAATGGAGACTGAAGACATTCCAAAAACAACATTTAGAACTCATGAGGGTCATTATCAATTTTTGGTCATGCCTTTTGGCCTTACCAATGCACCCTCAACATTTCAAGGTTTGATGAATTCAATTTTCAAACCATTCCTTAGAAAATTTGTGTTAGTATTCTTTGATGATATACTAATCTACAGCAAGTCTTGGAAGGATCATGTTGAACATGTTGACAGGGTGCTACAACTATTGGAGGAGAAACAATTATATGCAAAAAGATCCAAATGTTTCTTTGGAGTACAAGAGGTGGAATATCTGGGTCATATTGTATCTCATGAAGGAGTTAAGGTAGACCCTAGCAAAATTAAAGCCATTAAGGAATGGAAAATCCCCACATCCATAAAGCATCTGCGAGGATTTCTCGGGTTGACAGGGTATTATCGCAAGTTTGTTAAGAATTATGGGAGAATAGCAGCACCGCTAACAACATTATTGAAGAAAGATGCATTTTCATGGACTCCAGAAGCAACAAAGGCCTTCGAACATCTTAAAGAGGCAATGTGCTAAGAACCTGTCTTAGCTACATAGGACTTCACAAAAACCTTTATTGTGGAATTTGATGCTTCAGGAAATGGAATTGGTGTTGTTTTAATGCAAGATGAAAGACCCATTGCTTTTGAAATTCATCCAATCAAGGGAAAGTTTTTACACAAAGCTATTTATGAGAAGGAAATGTTGGAAATACTCCATTCACTTAAGAAATGGTGACCCGACCTAATGGGAAGACACTTCAAGGTAAAAACGGATCATGATAGCCTTAAATACTTTTTAGAACAAATATTATCCTATGAAGAGCAACAAAAGTGGTTCACAAATATGTTGGGTTATGACTTTGAAATTATCTAGAAAAAAGGGAAGCAAAATGTGGTGGCAGATGCACTCTCAAGAAAGGATGAGGATGTGGAAGCATTGTCGTGCGCCATTTCTATTATCCAACCAGATTGGATAAACAAAGCAAGGGAGGAATGGAAGAATGATGAAGAAGTGTGGGCACTTATTCGAAAGTTACAACAAGATTCATCGTGAGGATAAGTTGAATGAGCAGATCGGGCTTTACATGTTAACGCCAGATCCGTCTTCAACTTCGAAACCTGCAAGTGTGCCCGTTCAAATTGGTGAACCTTAGTTGCAATGGCTTTTCCGTGCAGGGATTCAATTGTTGAATTGAGGCTTCTGTGATCCATATTAAGTTTATGAGAGATTTTTCGGCATAAATCACAAGATATTTCATTTTTCGACGCATTTCGAACAAGCTAATGTGGTTCATCATCAAGACAAGTTGAATGAGCAGATCAAGCTTTAATTTGTTTAACGTTATCAACTGATTGTGTGAAGTAAACAATTACTAATTTATGATTATGATGTTGACTGTTTAAGGAGGATGCTAGGATTGAGTGTGGGACTTCAGCCACGATCAAGGAAATCCGTACTTTCCTACCCCTACAGTTGCTAATCACCGTCGATCTAACAGATCTATCGATCTAACGATCCATATCTATTCCTCCACCATTCTTCTTCCGCAAGCACTTGGGTTTGATCTCCGCCATTCATTTCTTGACTCCATTATATTTCAATCGGGGATTTGAGCAGTGTATACATAACTTAATATAATGGAACCACCGATAAAGCTCCTCCGATGTAAATTCTTTGATGTGGTGTTCTTACATGGTTTTATTCTTGGGTTCTTGCTCCTATGACTTCTCTTCACTCTTCCGCTCTTTTGATAGTTGTTTCTCCTGTGGCTTATCTTCCTGTGACCTCCGATAACTCTGTTTATGCTCCTCCATTGTTTTCTTCCTATTGGTTCTTCTTGGGCATATATTACATGTGATACTTCCGATATGGCTCCTCCAATGTTTCTCTTTGTCTTTCGATAACACTTACCCTTGGGCATATATGATAACCTACTTCCTTGATAGCTTCTGATGAACTCTTCCTCTTATTCTTTGGCTTCATGACTTCTCCTCTTTACTCTTTCTCTTTCCCTTACGATGGCTTCTGATATCTTTCCTCCTCGGTTCCACTATTTATATTATGTCTATATTCAACCCTTGGATCCTCCATGAGCATTATTATGATCAATGAGCATCAATGGGAAACCATACATGTCACAAGAATTTTCCATCACAAACACTGCCATATTGACATCAATGACAACCTAGATTGACAATCTCCCCCTTTGTCATTGATGGAAATATTCTTCTTCTCTCCCCCTTTGACATCAATGGCAAAGGAGTGCACAAGGACTCCCCCTATCGAACTTCTCCCCCTGTCAAACTACTTTTGTTCTTTATGAATATAATATTTTTATAGGTATGTTACTGCCCGTGTTGTGGTGCTCTTTTTTTTACTCAAGATAGAAGGATTATTGCCTCATCATCAACAAGCACATTATCCCCTCTTCATGTCTTAGAACTTCTTCATAATGCTTTCAAAAATGCTTAAATATGCTCCACTTCAATGCTTAAAATAGTCATACACGAAATGTCCAAGTCCAATTTTTTTTATGCTTCTACACTATATTTTTTTGTCTCCACAGTCAAAATTAAGAGGCCTTCACAGTCCGAATCAAGAGAAATGCCACTAAAATTGTCATTCTCACTATCTTTCTTCAAATCAAGATTCCTTCGTATCTTTGTTCTTCTCCTTAAGTTGTTGAGCTATATTCGACAGCACAAAATTCTCCCCCTTTTTTAGTATCTAATCCTTGACTATCTTTTAAATTCTTTCTATCGGTTGACAACTTTTTGCAATGCTTCAATTATACTAGATTCTTCCAACTACTCTTGCTTCAAGCTACATTCCTAGATGTGTTTGTATGTTTGAAGGTTGCCTATATTACTATCCTTGATTTACCTGTTCTCACATCATATCCCTGAGCCGAGATATTCAACTTCTGTAATACCAACAACATAGTTATTTTCCCTATTTCTCTAGCAATGGATGGCCTTCTCTGCTACTCCAATTTATCCTTAGTGATCAAGTAGAAAAAAAATCTTCAACAATAGTCCAAAGAATGGTTACAAGATCATGTTCTTCAATGTAGTGCTCCCGAGAAATGATATTTATCAAAGAATGATTGTTAATATATCTCATCAAGGATTTCATAAGGACCCTTCCACAGATAGCTTCTACAATAATTATCAAGAATAACAAGCTCCCCCTAACTGTATGCATGGTCTCTTTTTGGTAGAATCCCATCATCAAACACTTGAAATATCAATAATATCTTCATCAAGTCAACAACATGTGTTGTTAGCTGGAGAGTTTAAGGTACTTTCAGATTGTATTTTCTTCCTTCTCCATACTTGTGTAACTTTCTTATTTGGCATAGTTCTAGTTTGAGAAGGTGCCCAAATCAAGTTACAATTATGTGCCATATGACCAATGTTATGACACTTGAAGCATTCTATGTTGTTCATGAATAAGAATTCATGATTTCTTCTTGCAGAATTGCTTCTCGGAGATTGTCGAGGACCATAGTGTCTATATTTGTGGTATGCCCTACAATCCTTTTCCATGTGTCCAAATTATGTACAAGAATAACAATAACCAAGAAATATACTTTGGTACCTGGGAGAAGAAGGTTTCCTTGATGTACTTCTGAAGTCTTTCTGCCTTGAGATCCTTTGATTATAACCATTTCTTCTTAAGTCCTTGACATCATCTGCATTTCTTCTTGGAATAGGATTTCATTCATTGTTTCCTTGATTATTATCCTTGCCTTTGCTGGAACTAGGAGCATCAACATTTCTTTCTGGCTTCCTCACATCCTTTTTGTTTGAAGCATTATCATTCTTGCTTTAGGATTCTCCTTCATAGCCAAGACTTGATTTATCAAATGAGGATCTTTGATGGTTGAGAATGTCATCCAAGGCTTGAGAGATTTTCAAGAATTTGTCCATCCCTTCAACCTTTTTTCTGAGGGAGACAATCTCTTCTTCCAATCTTTCACAATCATTATTATTCTTAGCAACTTGTTTCTCAAACTCTTCCTTGATACGTATTGCTTCATTTGATTCTATTTTAAGGGAGATGATTTCTAATTTCATTATGAATATTTCTTTATTTTCCTTAGCTAGACTGCTCTCCATTTCTTTCATGATCCTTGTAGCTTTACATGTTTTGGCCTTGAGAAGGTTGAGGTTGGATTTTAGTTTGAATATTTCTTTATCCTTTGCTTTTAGTTGACATATCATGGTGTTTCTATCCTTTTTTGCTTCATCAACCTGTTCTTCTATGATTGCCAATGCTTCCATTGTCTTCTCAGCTCCTTGTGCTTGTTTCCTTGCTTCTTCTAGTTGTGATCTAAGGGAGGAGACCTCTTCCTTGTATTGATCAATCTCTACTTCAATTTTGTTCAAGTTCTGGTGCCTTTGTTCAAGGTGGCTTGATAAGCTATATTCCCATTTCTTTGCTTTATCCAATTGATTTTTCATGGATATGACTTCTTCATGATGCTTTATTTTGCTTTGATGAAATTCCTTCTTAATCTTGGCAAGCTCTTCATCCCTTTCTTGTACTTGAAGCTTGACAAGGTCAATTTTCTTCCTTGTTTGGTCTTGGTCACTAGTGAGTGCTTTCTTATTAAGTTCCTTGTTTTCCTTTTTCAAATTGATAATCTCTTCCATGACAACCATAAGTTTAGTGAGGAGATCTTCTTCAAAATATTTTTCATTCTCTTTTTCAGCTTCTATGATGGGTTTTGGATTTCCTTCTTGGTTTCCATCATCTTCTTGACTAGTGGTCATGGTCAAAGCTCCTTTTGAGTGAAGGTCATGAAGTTTGTCCCATATACCCTTCGCTGACGAACATTTTCCTAAATAGTTCTTTATAGAATCTGGTAGCCCATTCAATATTGCCTTCATTGCTTTTGCATTGTACTCCTTGGATTCTCCATCCATCATGCTATCAACAATCACTGATTTCTATATTTCAACACCTAGAGTCTTTAAGAAATTCCTCATTCTTTCTTCCCATATATCAAATTTTCCATTGAACCATGGAGCCTTCACAAATTGATTGACTTCTATTCAGTGGTAGAGGGAGACACATCTTTACAAGGATTAGAGACTTTCTTCCTTGGCTTCACCATTTGTGTTCTAATGATCGACATTCATGCTGTTAGGCTTTGAGTGAAGGTACTGGCTCTAATACCAATTGTTGGAAATACTGAGGGGGGGGGGGGGGGTAAATTAGTATTCCTTTTCAATTTTTATTTTTACCAGTTAAATCATTTATATTTAGAACACAAAATGAACAATATGAATAAATACTTTTATTAATATAATATTTACAATAAATCATGTACAATATATATAAGACTCCAATGTGTTGCCAAGCACCAACTTGGTCTTTTCTGAGGCTCCAACCTTTAGGGCACCAACCTTATCTTCTCAAGGCACCAACCTTGTGTTTAGGAGCACCAACTCCAAGGACACCAATCCTTCCAATTCTGAGGCACCAACCCCGACGGCTTCGACCCTATCTTGTCAAGATATGTTTGGTAGTAATTCTCTGCTCCCAAAATCTTCTTCACTGAGTTATGTCAATCTACAACTTCACTGTAGTATCCATGCTACATCATTAATGACAACCTATCTTCATATGAAGGAGTCTTCACAACTCTTCATATTGCCCACACGAAGTCTACAAAGTTACCTCTTACTGTCGCAATATCTTACTTCCAAGAAATAAACTCACAAACACTTCAATGTTGGTGTTGTCTACTTCTCCCTTCAAATGATGACAGATGAAATTTTATTTCATTTCACAAAACTAGTCTTCAAATTGTGTTATGTACTTTTTCCATAGAAAAAGCTATCACAAGTCTGAGCCTTTCAAATATTAACCCAATCAACATAATTGCTTTGTCCTTTGGCTTGCTCCTATCTTGCTAGACCTTCGACTTCCTTCTGTCCTACTAGATCTTCGGCTTCCTCTTGTCCTGCTGGACCTTCGGCTTCCTTCTGTCCTGCTAGACCTTCGACTTCCTTCTATCTTGTTGGACCTATGACTTACCTTCTGTCCTACTAGACCTACGGCTTACTACTTTCTCACTCGATCTTCAGCTTCTTTTGTACCTTCATCGTCTGTTAGACCTTTGGCTTCTCGACCTTTTGACTTCTCGATCTTTGGCTTCCTTTGTCTCTTCAAGTTCACGAGTTCTGTACTTCTTTATTATCTATGATAGATTCCCAAAATCCATTATCTAAAGTGAAGCGTTTCAACTTGTATATATATCAGTTTCACCAATGACCAAAGGACACGTCCATTTGGAAGGAGAGGCCGACTTATGGATATTCATCTAATTACTCATAAACTTGTTTTATTTACGAAGGATTTCCTATTATAATAGATGTCTGGTAGTCCCACATGCCACGTCATTGCTTAAATCACAATCACAACTTAATAAAACTCCCGCAATCGCAGCCCTTTGGCTTCACGATATAACATTGATGATTCCCCTATTTTCGAATGAGCGGATGCGACGTGATATTAAACAATTGTTAATAAATCCATCGGGTCCACAATTCTATCGTAATCAGTGGTTTTCCATCGTTACATCTCTTCAAGACATGTGATATGCGACGAATGCGATATTTCTTTAGGATGTATTATAATGGTGCAGCGGGTCCACATACTATCACAATCAGGGTTTCGACGTGATAAGGCTTTAAAGCTTGCAATGCACTAGCTATGATATTTCAATAGAGTTGTTACCATAAATGATAGGGTCTGCAATACATAGCGCAATCGGCGGATTTCAATGTGGCAAGACTTTAAAGAGGCATGCGATGTGGAAAATGTGATGTCATATTAAGACGTAATGTAATGGGGCTATCAGGTCAGTATTACATATCGAAATCAGGGGTTTTAACGTAACATCCCTTTAAGTCTTGCAATATGAAAGTTTTGCTAAGCGGATGTGATATTACATTAGGGTTGTTACCATACACTGATCGGGTCTGCATATTATATCAAAATCTATGGTTTGCGGGACTTCAACTAGCACACAGATTAAAACGGCCTTAACCCCTGGAGTTGACTATGATCTAAGAGTTGAATATGAGATCGACGGTTAGGATTGAGTGCGGGACTTTAGCCACAATCAAGGAAATCCATGCTTTCCCACCGCCGCAATTGCTAATCACCATCAATCTAATAGATCCATCTATCTGACGATCCAGATCTATTCCTCCGCCATACTTCTTCTACAAGCACTTGGGTTTGATCTTCGCCATTCATTTCTTGACTCCATTATATTGCAATTGGGGGTTTGAGCAGTGTTTACATAACTTAATATAAAGGAACCGCCGATAAATTTCCTCCAATATAAATTCTTTGATGCGGTGTTATTACATGGTTTTATTCTTGGGTTATTGCTCCTGTGAATTCTCTTCACTATTATGCTCTTCCGATAACTGTTTCTCCTATGGCTTATCTTCATGTGACCTTCGATAACTCTATTTATGCTCTTTCGTTGTTTTTTTCCTATCGGTTCTTCTTGGGCATATATTACATGCGATACTTCTGATATGACTCCTCCGATGTTTTCTTCTTTACTCCTCTAATATTTTTATTGCTCTTTTTTCTTCCGATAACACTTACCCTTAGGCATATGCAATAACCTGCTTCCTTGATGGCTTCTTATGAACTCCTCGTCTTATTCTTTGGCTTCATGGCTTCTCCTCTTTATTCTTTCTCTTTCTCTTTTCATGGCTTCCGATATCTTTCCTCCTTGGTTCCACTGTTTCTATTATGTCTGTATTCAATCCTTGGATCCTCCATGAGCAGTATTATGATCAAAAAAGAATTTTCCATCACAAACACTACCATATTGACATCAATGACAACCTAGATTAACACTTCCCTTCTAGGATTTGTGTCGCAACATTGACTACAGGGTTGTTAATGCTGGAAATGGAATACCCTCACTTCTTCTTCTCCAACTTGAACTTCTTCTTCATTGATTCCACAAGGGCCAACTCGCCACCTTTTCCCTCTAAAATGTTAGCTAGATCCTCTCTAAGTAGGGCAGTCATGTAATTCAATGAATCAGATGGTCTGTGGTGGGGATGGGCTCCTCTAGCCACAAGCACCCATCATGCACCAAGCAAAGCAGCTACCTGAAGACAAACACGGTCACTGGGGTGCAGTGGTAATGTGGCACCTAGACTAGGTTTATCAATCTTGCTTTCTCTACACATTTGAGCCATGTGCGTGGCTCCAATTGTATTGTCCCATCAGTCTCGTCAATCCTCTCGCGCATTAGCTAAATGTGGGAAGTTCTTGTGGTCTGCGAGGTCCCAACCTTCAAATTTCAACACAAGAACCCACCCCAAGTGTGGTCCCTCAAAAATAATATCATCTGGGAGTAGCGGAGTTTGCAAAGAGCTCTTTCTCTCATCTACATCCTTTGACACCTTGGCTTTACCCTTGCACTGAGGAACATATTCCAGCAACCAGGTAATAGGGTCCGCACCCTGGGTTTCAAAATCCATCTCTACATCCTCCTCCTCCACCAAGATTTCTTCAAACTCCTCCTCATTGGCCTCCAGATTAATGGCCTTCCCCTTTTCCTACAATGTGAGCTTGGTCCTCAGTGGATTTCTAGGCTAGAAATGCATCGGGATCATGGACTGCTTATCCTTAGGTCTCAGTGTTCACGGTGATTTAGGGACCTCAACGATTATTCTGGCACTCTCTAGGGCTTCTACTTCCACAATTTCCTGCGTGGCTTCCTTGACTATCACTACTCCTATGTCCATGGCTTCTTCGGGTGCTGACATAGTGCTACTCCACAATTCTTTCAGTGTCTCTAGTAGTTGCTCAAACAACAAATTCACTTTCAGAGTCTCAAATAAGTCTCGGTTCATGAATAATTGAGTGCACAACAACTCATTTCTATAAATGTCAAGTGTTGTTTGCTGGATAGCCACTTGTAATTTATAAGGCCTTTTGAATTTGAATTCGACCGTTCCCCCCACATTCGATCCATTAATGCTAGATTGGTGGCAGATTTTCAAGAATGTAGCCCATAAATTTCGCTTTAAATGCCTGTCGCCCTCTCCATTTGGCCTCAAACCAACCATCAAACCATGAATAGTGACTGTAATAGTCAATTTCTGGCAAAGTTGTGCGCCAGCGCAGTTATCTTCACGCTGTCGTGGACCCTATGACACTTCGCTGCTTTGCGCAGTCTTGACATCACGTAGCTCCTAGGAAGTGTAGTTTATAGTCCCACGCCTCCTTTCAGCTGCTTAGAGCACTAAGACTGTGATTCGATCAGCTAGTCAGATCGCTGGGCCACATGTGTATGGCTTCAAATGACTGCCATTCACTTTTCCTGGGAAGGGATCTCCATTTAACTTAACCAACTATACTGCACCACCATCGGTAATCTCCTTAATAACATATGGCCCCATCCAATGCATTCCGAGCTTCCCTGTAAATTTATGAAACTTACTTTCATATAATGGCACCAAGTTATTCACCTTAAAGTTGCACAGCTTAATATGTAGGTCATGCCATGCTTTTAAGCATTTTTTTTGGACTTGCTAGTGAAATCTAGCAAAAAATACTTCTTCTTTGAGCTCATCCAACTGCACGAGCCTCTCTTCTAGTGCTCTGTGATCCATCATATCTATGAGCATTTCTATGCACAGACTAGGCATGATATATTCCATAGGTTTATAGCTTCAACCCCGTAGACCAACCTAAAGGGTGTTTGTCCTATTAACTTCTTACACGTCATCCGATAAGCCCATAATACTGTAGGTATGTACAGGTCCCAATCACTTTGTTGAGCATTGCATACCTTAGTCAACGCGGTCTCTAGTACTTTGTTGAATGGTTCCACTGTCCCGTTAGCCTGTGGGTGATAAGGTGTGCTCTTTTGATGGTACACCTGAAATTCCTCCGTTAGTGCACTGATCGTCTCATTCAGAAAGTGTGTACCCCTATCACTCATCAAAATATTTGGGCATCCAAATCTCATTAGTACATGTTCAAATAGAAACTTCACGGCAGTCGCGCCCGTGCAATCCTTCACTGAATGCGCTTCTGCCCAACGAGTCAAGTACTTCGTCGCAGTGATAATATATCTCATGCCTGTCTTTCCTTGGGGCTGAATTGGTCCTACAAAATATATTGCCCACTTCTCGAAGGATTGCAACATCATTTGTGGATTCAAAGGCATTTCATGCCTCCACGATGGCCTACCTAATCTCTGACATACATCGCACACCTTTCAATATGCTTTTGAATCCTAATGAAGGGTTGGCCTCCACAACCCTGCGCGTAGAATCTTCTGCGTAGTTGCTCTCCCTACATAATGTCCTCCCACAACACCTCCATGAGCATCTGTGAGGATGCTGCTAAGTTCAAACTCAGGTACATATCTTCACAGTATCTCATCATTCCCCATCTTGTATAGATGCCCAACAATGATAGAGAAATCTGCCACGCGCACCACTAATTCCTTATTTTGTTGGACAGAGTATCCTTCTGTCACAGTTCCTGTTGTTAGGAAATGTATTATGTCCTTGAAATGTCCATCTGTGACGTGCACAACAAAAAGTTGCGCGTCAGGTAGTCCTTCCTCCAAATTAGAGGGTTCCTCCCCTGTCTCAATGCATGACAGGTAGTTAAGCCCCGCATTCAACCGTCTAGGCTTCACAATAACTTTAAAATCGTATTCCTAGAACAATAATAGCCATCTGCAGATGTGCCCCTTCAACAAAGGCTTATTGACCAAGTACTTCAACGTAGAGTATAGTTGCACCTGCTCAGGTTATGGCTTTTCTCCATAAGCCTGCATCCATTTGGCCAGATGTGCGTGTGGATCATTTTTCCCATCATACTTGTCTGTCAGTCACACCTTAGGCTTCCCAAATCGTGTTCACATCATTTTCCTACATTCATGCCAATCCTCAAAGCTTCCTTTGTGCATACCCCACCATCTTGCGGGCGTAGCGTGCAGTACCAATCTAAGGCCTAGAAGCATTGTTTTTCTGGCACCTCTCTTTCAAACGCATCCAAGAAGACATCGACCTCATTTAGTCCATCATAAGTAGGTAGGCTTCTTACCTCTGACGACATGCAGCACAACGACCTGGTCATCCTATTGCAATTCAGCGTAGTTACTTCATGTAACCGATTTTTTCATTGTTTTATTTCTTCATTGAAATCCAAAGTGCAAGCGCTCTCACAATCTTATGAAATCCACCCATCCATGGTGGGATTTAACCAGTCTTGGTCTCGCGCTGTTATATTATAGATGCATTCCATATCATCATCACTCTCATAGCCGCGGACCGGTTCCGTATAGCGCGATCCTTCCACAGGGTCCAAGGGTATTATTACACGTAGTTATTTCTTCTCAAAGATAATTTTTCGCTTCTTCAGATTGATTACCCGATTCATATCAGTAGCCCAGTCAATTCCCAAGAGCCCGGGGTAGGGATTGTTATCATTAACAATCTTTATTACTTCAAAGTCCGCCAGCATGCTCGCTCCCTCAATATCCACAGTTACTCCCTGCAGCTGCCCCATGGGTATTATTTTCTACTGATTCACCATCCTTAGCTAAATTGGATACCCATGCCATAACAACAAATAACCACATGCAATACCATGCATGTCAAACCTGGCAAGGAAATCACACATGTAAATCGATACCTACAAGAATCCTACTATAGTTGCTTGATCTTTCTCTTCCTTGCTTGATTTTTGCTTCCTCCTTGCCTCCTTTGTCTTTCTTGATCCAATGTTGAACAAAAAGTTTATATATTGATCCTCAGAAGCCTTCTTATCAATGAAGCCTCTATTTTCTCCATTTTCCTCCTCACAAGCAACCTGTGAGCTTTCACCTTCATTTTCTCCTAATTTCCTTTATTTTCATAAATAAAATGCCAATAAATGCCACTTTACCTTTCCAAGGCCTTTGACATTTCCTTTGCCAATTTCCTTAGCCATAATAACCAAAATGAATACCCACTAGGATGTCTTTCCCACCATTCAACTTGGAATACATGTCCCATGACTGTGGTCTTATATATTTTTACATGGATTTTTAGCTAGGGTTGTTACAAAACCCTCCCCCTTGGGGGAACACTGTCCTCGGTGTTCAGTGACACCTATAACCAACATGACCACTGAAAACAAAACATACTTCTCATGGAGCTTTATAACACATCTTGTAGTGGTATTTACAATAACCATTGTTGAAACATGACAATCATACCACTTACTAGAGCTTTATAACACAACTCATTATAGTATTTACAATAGCAACCACATATACCTAAGCACATATTCTTTAAGCAAAAAATAACCATACTATCTATGGAGCTTTATAAACCAAATCAATACAATATTTACAATAATACACACATATACACATATGCACATTTGCTCAACCAACAATTAAAAGGATACGATGCCTACATCCGCAACGAGGGAATCCAGAGGCTCACACCTCCACCCTCAAAGTAATACCAAGATTCACCTCCTTCCTAGGAAGTCTAGAATCCACCGCAAGGTCAAATTTGCATCCAATGTCCAATGCCAAAATCTAGCACCACTTGTCCTCTCAGTGAACAATTATCGGCTCATTGTTCCAGGGCGCACTCCCAATGTGCATTTGATTCCATTTGGAAATTCTAAGGACCAAACAAATCCATCCCCGACCTTCCCTTCTCCATTACACAATCCCTCAAGAAATCTAGTCACCCCTTATGTGTAGTCACTCACCTTCCAAGTTCCCCAGCATCCCCTATCCCAAGTGATCCATCCCTTGGCAAGGCTTCCTTGCATCAAAAGGTAAAACAATCAAGGCATATATCTGCCTCAAAACCATGATACCAGTCATAATATGCTCATGGAAATCAATGGACACTAATGGGTACCGGTGTCCCACAATGGCCCTACTCCTGGAGTGCTTTACCAACATATTGCTCCCTATTCCAATTTCTTTCACTGTTGCTGCTAATTCTTGCAATTGGTTTCAACCACCCAACTTGGGCATTTCATGATTTCCTGTATCAAGCACATAATTCCATCAAATTCAAAATAAATTGAAATAACTTCAAACCATACCTCATTGGTGGCCCATCAACAAGGTACACTTGCAATTATGTTCGCTTCCTATCACAACAAGTCAAACTAGAATATTTGACCAAATCATCATGTATAAACATATCACATCAGGTTAGCTTCAAACAAAACCATCATAAATCAAAATCATGAATTGTATGCAATCATCATAAACTAGAATCGTAGATCACATATAATCATCATAGACCTAATCATAAATCACATGCATAATAAAACTGAAATAAAATATTGATACTTATCCTTTAAATAATCCTTAGCTTCTACCTTTGTCCTTATTCCATACACACTCTGGATCGGTTTACACACCTGACAAACACCTAGTGCCTTCTCCTCAACCATGTGCACATACACATAATGTGCATCACACACATACAACCACACACGATATACAACACCATGCAATACATGCACCTACAGCTGCCATACAACTCATATACCTACACCCAGTGTACAACACAACACATACATACACCTACACCCGGTGTACGACATAACACAACACATACATACACCTACACCCAGTGTACGACATAACATAATACATACATACACCTACACCCAGTGTATAATGCAACACATACATACTCCTACATATGGTGTACACCAAAACAAAATACATCCACCTACACTCGATGTACAACACAATACATATATGTACACAGAGTAAAACACAATGAATACACATGTCACAGTACCACAACTACACAATGCACATATTAGTACCACATGTACACAACACAACATGTACGACATGCACATAATACCACATGTACACCAATACCACATGCACAACATGTACACAGTACCACCTATACGCTGCACCACCTACACAACATGTGCACAATATCACATGTATACAACACCACCTGCACAATGTGTACACAACACCACATGTACATCGCACCACCTGTACAATGTGTACATAATACTATATGTACACAACACCACATGCATGGCATGTACATGACACCACATGTACACAAAACCATATGCACGACATGTACACAACACCACCTGCACACAACACCACATGTACAACATGTACATGACACCACATGCTCACAACACCACTTGCACAATCATGCACACAACACCATATGTACATAACACCACATGTACAACATGCACACAACACCATATGTACATAACACTGCATATACAACATGTACATAAAACCCTATGCACACAACACTTCATATCCAACATGCGTACAACACCACAGATGAAACATGTACAACATGTACACCATGCACAACATATTCATAACAGTAGTACCACACATCCAAAACCACAATGTCTCTACCAAGAAACCTTGCTTCCAATGTCTTATCCATTCTTGTCCCAACATGCCGCAGAACAAACTACTTTCATTTCGTTGATGTATCCCTCAGCCTACCCTATCCATAACATAAATAGACTATAATAACATAATATCAATTCATATCCATGTGATACTGACCTCATAGATTTATCATTACTACTCTTCCACTTGATTCCCCATGAACCAAGAACCCCTTCATGTCATTCACCTAGGTAAGCAATCATTTCTCCACAAGAATGATTCCTAATGACCTTGTCAAACAACAACATACATACATATATATACCTATAAATATTAGCATTAACAATTATGATCCTTTCATACAACGACATACATACATACATACATATAAAAATTACCATAAAAGTAATCATGATCCATGATGGCCCTGTTAGACATGACATGCATACATACATACATGTATACATATATAGACATCCGCATAATCATGAGCGCAACATAATTACCAAATATCATAAGGTCAAGGTTAAGAGAACTCCCTTTATGCATGCAACACATGCGCAACATCAAGAACAACAATTCCCAACATAGCTAATGCATATGATGCCTAAAATCCATTCACTTTACCTTTCTTGTTAGCTTTCTCATGATTTTCCTACCATCGTACATTTACACCAATGGACCCAACTAATCCAACTAGTTGTCATACTCTTGCATTCAACTGCCCTTATGCATGCAGCGAGCTTCATCCAGGTCTTACATTACATGTTAGGTTTCATTCAGCTCTCCCTGAACTCCATTACCTTTCCTCTTTCCCAACCAAATCCCAAGACTATCAAAACATAAAAGGCAAGACCAAGAATAAAAAAAGAAGAAAACCATGGAAAACCAACAACAAGATGCCACCACAAACAAAGTGACATGGCCATGCACAATACACAATCAAAACCGCAATCAAGCATAACAAATCACAAAAGACCAAAAGAATAAGATTGACAACAGACACCATAATTCAATCCCCATGGTTCCCAGTGCTTCCAAAGAAAGATCAACCTGAACCTTCTTCAGAATTTTATGGCATTCTCTTTTCCATGCAATCCCCTGCATCATACTACCATAAACAAATAACTATCAATATATAATAAATATAACAATATACCAGTTAGCTTACCTTGTTATGCCAAGCACATTGTCTTGCAACTGAACATATTTGTGCCATGTATCAAGGGACTCCAATTCCCTTGATAGATCTAGCTATATGTATCAACTTTCACTCAAGTACATATCATATGTATCAACACATATGTGTTAGTACGACCATATAAAAACAAAATCATTTCTTCATGCAATATTATAGACACATACTCATATCATGAAATTAATCAAGCATTTAAACAAACTATAAATGTACCATGTTAGATAAATAAACTAGACAACATAATAGACACCAAAAACTCAGACACCGAATAGACAAAATAATCAAACAATCAAGCACCAAATATATGACATAAGAAAACTCATACCTTAATGTATCTCAAGGGAGTTTATCTTGTCTACATAATCAAGCTAGATTAGCACGATATAACTTCAAAACATATCAAATCAAACATAAATAAGGTCATGATATCCATAACAGTAACTAACTAACATGTTCACATCATAAACTAATAAACAATTGTCATTCAAGCATAACAATCACATATGTACGACCAGTCTAGATTAGTACAACACAATGTCACAAATAAGTCGACTCATACCTGAATTCATAACCCTGACCATCTGCATAGGCCAATCCAATTTAGCTTGCTACATATAACATCAAGATATTAATACAGTAACCCAACAATAATTTAACATACAACATACTCATCAACAACATATAACATAATCATCAAGATAACTACAAGTTAACATATAACGTATTCATCAACGACATATAACATAATCATCAAGTTAACAAACATAAAACAACAACAAAAATGCATACAACCACAGGTTACTATCATTCATGACTAGCTAACACAGGTGTATATGGCTAGACTAATCAACTAGCATCTATAATGTATGTAACCATAACGTCAATAGAATGAAAGACATACGCATAACCATAATGCATATAACAACATCAACCTACGAACATGCATGCCCAGCATGCAAATCTGTATGATGACATGCTCTTGCCTCGAGGTCCAATGTTGCAACTTCACTTTGATGATCTGCGTCTCCTGCTCTATCTCAGCCAACACATTAGCATCATAACATACCAAAAACATCATGATGACCTAATTGCATACAATGACCTCATGCACAACAACCTTTACCATGATAATGCATGCATAACAACATATAGACACAACCATGCATAACAAATGAATATCCAACCATACACTCATGATGACACATCCCACAATAACACCATCAACCTTCACATGGCGACATCACTACAACCACGATCAACACCATGCAAATGCAACAAGCACATGGGCTATAAGCATAAGGAACACATATGCAACCAACATGAATGCATGACCAACACATCGCCCATCCAATCCGAGGGGTGAATCTGGCTCTGATGCCATTGTGTAACACCCTCCTCCCACATCTACCCAAGTAACTGGCCAACCGGGGTAAAAATGTGACAAAAGGCTACTATGATAAGATTCAACCTCGTAGGTGACCTTAAGGAAGTAGAATCAGCGAAAACACACCATACAAACCTTCCACATTAGTAACAGGACTCCCAGGAACCATCCCAGCCTCTCAGGTAACCAACCCCTGGGTCCCATTAAAGTTTTAGACCATTAAACTCCATGTTGCTCCCTTGATATCGACATGCATGTTTCCAAAGGGCTCTCGAAGCTCCCACAACATGGTACGCCAGCGTCTAGGGAATATTTTGCTCAGTGTTGTGCTAGCATCCCCAGGATTTGAGCCACTTTTTCAGGCTCAAAGCCAAGTCACTAACTAGAACTAGATGACACCTTCAGAACAAAAAGATAATAAGGGAATGATGATACAAATGCAATTACTTGAACAAACCCTTGACTAGACCCCTACTAACCATCATAGGCATTTCTTCAAACATGTCACAAATATGTAATCTATAGGTGTAAACAACATATTTAAGCACATGGGTCTCATATTTATTTGAGAATCACTAAGAAGCATTGTTCCCTTATATCATTAGCTGCATTATCATCTATTAGATCATAGATACATTGTTCATTCATTTACAAATCAAAACATGAGGAGAGCCATGCATCATCGTTGTCATAAAACATGCTTATAACCAGCACAATAACAATAGAAATATCAAGGATGCCTTAGCCATAGAATCCATATATACACGAGTACATTTACACATAAGATACCAAGGAAAGAACCTCTTATTAATGAATGCAAAATCCAACCTGGTATGAGACTACCACGTTCCACTTGACCACTAAATGGTTGAGCCAATTCTCTCTTCAGTCATTCAACCCCGTGCCATATTCTAAGCATGAATGTGGGACTCAAACCAAAAGAACCAACTAGGGCATCCTGAGGCTAAACCACCTCACCCTCATCAATAGAAACCAGGATTTGCCATAATCCATCCCGAATCACTTGGCCAACACAATAAACATGTAATAACATGGTTTACCTTGATCTCTACTAGATCATTAGGCCAAAACAAGAATGGATGCCACCGGATTTCTTGAACTACACCGTGAGGAAATTTCTTGTCTCCTAGTCTCTCAGGCTTTACTACAATCCACACCGGAACACTAGGCCCTAAATCAAGACCCACTCTCTAGGCTTTACAGCATATCCCATCCTGGGATTACTAGGCTTGATGGAGAGCACCCACCTCTAGGATTTATCTTATATCTTTCCATTAACAGGTTGAGGATTCCTAGGCCCACCAAGGCACATAATACCTGACTTTATCGCAACCCACAGTTTGGTTTAGCGGTCACTATGCCAGTGACTTTACCGTAATCCACAATTTGGTTCAGGGATCACTAGGCCATGTGTTCTTTCTTTCGGAGATCCACCTCACTTAGCTTTGAATCCATCCAACAATCCAAGTCAACCAAAACATGAGAGCCCCATCACACCATGGCTATCCAGAAATGGCAAGTTAGGATGAAAACACTGTAACACCTAGAAAAACCCATGCCATGACAATAAAGAACCACATGCAATACCATGCATGCCAAATCTAGCAAGGAAATCACACATGCAAATCGATACCTGCAAGAATCATGTTGTAGTTGCTTGATCTTTACTTCCTAATTGCCTCCTTTTCCTTTCTTGATCCAATGTTGAGCAAAAAGCTTGTCAACTGATCCTCATAAGCCCTTTTATCAACGAAGCCTCAATTTTCTTCATTTTCCATTATTTTTCCTTCATTTTCCTCCTCACATGCAACCTGTGACCTTTCACCTTTCTTTTCTCCTAATTTCCTTTATTTTCATAAATAAAATGCCAATAAATGTCACTTTATCTTTCCAAAGCTTTTGCCAATGTGTTTTCCAATTTCCTTAGCCATAATAACTAAAATCAACACCCACTAGGATGTTTTTCCCACCATTCATTTTGGCATACGTGTCCCATGACTATGGTCTTATATATTTTTACATGGATTTTTAACCAGGGATGTTACACCTTTCATGTATTTTCGAATTGGGCCCAATATGTACTCAAAACAAAAGACCTCTTTGCATTATACAAACGTACTATGCACCACATTCTTGCAAACAAACCCTAGCTCAACAACACTCTGCTCAACCAACTTTAGTCCTTCACAACCATCAATATGCATACAATATTGTTAGCAACTCACAAACACATAAGCTGCATCATTAGTAACTTATACTCAACCAAACCTCTCTCTGTCATCAACAACACATCATCAGCTAGCATTAGTACAACAACACCACAATCATTAGTATCAACAACATGACTCAAAACTTGAAACACCAATCATCCTACAACATAAACCCATAATGATAGCAACTACAAAGTGGAGTTCATATTAGCTCACATATTGTCACCATTAATACTGCAACCATGCTAAGTATCAATAAAACATGCAAACCCCCTCTGCACTGAAACTAAACTTAGCATAGTAACATATGCATCAACATTGTTCGATCCTAGAACAATTACAAGTACAAAACTCATATAGGAAATAGATGAGAAAAACATATTACATGGGATATACAATAATATAATCCATAGTAGCTACATAATACATCACCAACATGAACTCTATCACACCACACAGGTTCAACATCACACTCATTACCAATTACACAAGTAAGCATTTGTACAAAATTCAACTTTCTATTACTAAAGAAGAGTTTTACAGGTTATGGCTTTCTGTGTTACTGGTCTACTCACTGGGAAACTAGACCATTAACATATGTATGGGGTCTTGAGATTAAAAGTATCCCACTTCAACAAATTTATAAACAAAAACCAAAAATTGCACCGAGCATGAAAAGCCATGAGAGCATTAACATGAGAGCTCTGTTTTCTAGAGTTGTTACAACTTAGGAAAAACTAAATTGCACTGAACGTTATAGCATACTAAATATGAAACCTAATGAACTAGAAAATCTTTGGAGCTAGCCTCGAGTGCCCAATATTTTCATTGCAACTAGTGAGAGCCATCGTGACCACGCTCTTGCAATGCTTCCCCGGTGAGACCACGACCACTAGGAACCATCTTTGGACCATGACCCTGAGTTGTGGGAAAAAATTTGGAACTGTCTATGGGTGCTCATCCATGCAACCAACGAGAGCCATCATGACCCCTTCCTGTTGTGCTCCCTTGAGGAGATCACGACTACTAGGAACCATCTCTGTGCCATAATCCTAAGCCGTTGAACGAGCTAGATACGTTGAAAAAACTTTCTCAACAAATCTAGTTCCCAAATCTGACCACAGAAATAGAGAAGACAACCGCTTCGAGAGGTTGACCACCTTTGTGCAACTCGTGACCAACTAAGCCAAATGAGGCCCCCAATTTCCAACTGGAGAACATAGCTTCCTTGGACAAAAGAACCCAAGAGGATGGGAGAAAATTACCATCGTTGGTTGATTGAGAGGAGGTTGAACGACATCTAGAAGAACCGAACCGTTATTGTGAGTCTCAATGGTCAGCTGAAGCTCCACCATATGAGTCCAGGTTGATGAATATTGCGGAGCCAAAAGAGGGTGACCAAGGAAACCCTCTAGTTCTGTGTATACCATTGGAAACCAAAGTACGGGCCAACCAGTTGGAGTGGGGACATGACAAAGATAACTAGCATGGCGACCATGAATCGAATACCCAGAGGCACTATGCATAACTAATGAAGAATACCAATTTTGCTTATTAGACATCCTGACTGGAGGTGAACTTAAAGAATGAAGTAGGGCAACCATGGCGCCATGCCCAAACAACCTTAGATGAAAGTCACTTCAGGTGATGATTAGCCTGCATTATAAAGTTGCAAAAGGTGGGAAAGACGACATAAAGGAACCAAACGCAGGTCGTTATAGCCCTCATGCCTAAATTAATACATTCTTGCCAACCTATCGGAGGAAATGCTATGTGCGAAATAACCTGCCAAACCACTTATCCTTGTCATAAGTGAGGTGCATAAGTGAGGTGCATAGCAATGGTGAACACTTGCCATGGGAAAAATTGTGAAATATTATTGGAAAACAAAAATAACATTTTATATTATAATAATTACATTTATAAACATATTGAAAAATTAACTTATTCCTAAAGAAAAATAACATTTTATGAAAAATTATTACATTTATGAATATTTTGAAAAAATAAATAAAAGAAATGCTTTAATTTAACAGTTTAATTTTTATCATCAATATAATCGATGGTCTGTCAACATGGTGACTTGGTCTTTTCTGCCGCTGTTTTAGGAGAGACAGCTCAGCCGTTGTTTTACATTCATTCGTTCACATGAATCCTCGCCACTTTTTCGAAATGTTACTTTTTACTAGTTAT
>APFE030315034.1:42986-53146 GCA_000404065.3 Pinus taeda
AAAACATAAACAATTTAATTTATGATATTGAAAATATTTATAAAAAAAGTTAAATTAGTTTTTAGGGCAGTTCAATTGGTGATTGAAGTGATATGAAATCGTATAAACTAAGAGATCCAAGGTTCAATCTCTCTAAGATAACCGTCTATAAAAGAAAAAAATCATAAACCCAAAAGTATAGTGATAGTGGGCGACCAGGGTCAAGTGAATATGAGATGACCCTATTACCTCCTATGATAAAAAAAAAGAAAGAAAAGGTTCCTAGAAGACAATTCTTGTTTTCACATGGTAGGAAAAGGAAAAAACATAGATAGATGAAAGTAGTCAAAGATAGAGTATAGTTGGTCTACCATAAATAAATAATGGTGATGGCCCACATTGCAGTAAGACAATTATAGTCTGAGTATGAATGCAAAGTGGCAAACACCAAGTTGACTTTGACCAATTTTCTCATAAGATTGATGGGCCCTTTTTTGTACGAGGCTTAGCAAAGTGGGTCCTACAATTTGTTGTGCCTTTGGTATTACGAGTCAAACTGGTTTAAGGGGAGACATCGGATCTTATCTTGTACGCATCCGCGTAGGACTAAATCTCTAGTAATTGACTTCAAACGTGTAAAGTAATGTTTATAGAAATTTAAATTAAAAAAGGGTTGTATAATGAGTATAGTTTACTTTTTTTTAAATGGAAATGGGAATGTTGATGGGAAAAGGAAGTAATATATTAAAAAAATGTTTGTTTTATTTATATTTAGGAGTAAATATTTTATGTTAATGAGATAAATAATTTATAATTTGATTATAAAATTATTGTTAATGAGATTTTTTTTTATATTTAATTTATTGGGTTGTATTTTTTTAATGAAATTTATTTAATTTTTATTTTTGATGGGGTGTTTTGAATGATGGTGAGGGGTTTGGGATTTTGTGTCCACTACTTTTGTAGTTTTAATGGTGTATTGATGGAAAGCGTATGTGTTAGACATTTCACATGCAAGAGCATGCAACTCTCTAGCTAGTGTGGGGTTTATGTATGGATGGGGAAGGAGATAGAAGATATTTGTGAGAGATGGGGTGAAGGAGCTATGTGTCCTTTTTCGTTGTGTTGGAGTAGTTCTGTAGTGAGAAATGACAATGATTCTATGGTTAAGAGGGTGAGCATCTGTCTCTAATGGTACTGTCAATTGATAGACCTTGTTGGGAGCGAATTTTTGCCTCAGAAGGGAGGTTGGGAGACTCGTGCATCCATTTTTTTATTGTATGGTGAAAGTTTCATGGCTCGACCATGCCCTAGAGAGGAGTCGGTGGCCTCCTGTGGAATTTTCTTATTTGTTATTAGAAGTGGTAAGTCTTGTGCAACCATTCTGGTCTTGTCTTGTTTAATTTAATCCAGTCTGTGTTGTCTTTGTGAATATTTGAGAACTTAGGGTTGAGTGGCTCAATTGTTGAATTTTTTTTTCATTTTATAATTAGGGGTATGTAGAGGTGTTATAATTGTGGTCAAGTCTTGGAGGCTGAGTCTGTGTCCTCTTGAAAAAGTCAATGGTGGGGTTTCGAGTCTTATGGTGGTGTGGTGTCCCTAGTTGCAAAGAGTGCCTTGTGTTTTGGTTGGGGGTTGCTTAGTGCTCATTAGGGTGTTGAGTGCTTTAGTGTCAAGGTCTTAGGGTTTATTTTTGAATGCTCAATGGTAAAGGGGGTCGATTCCTTGGTCGAAGAGGAGTTGTCCATCTCCTTGCTTAGTGAGTCTATGTCAGAAGTCAATTCTTGTGGCTAGTGCTTTTGTGATGACGTTATCTGGTGCTACTTGGGTCTTAACAAGGTCGAGTTGAGTTCATGGTCTTGTCCTTTTACAGGTAGAACCAACCCTTTCAAGGAAGTCATAGAACCCTCTTGTGTTTCCATGATGCCACCCAGGAGGAGAGGAAGAAGAAAGAGGGGGGGAGGAGGAGTTAGAGCCCATCCAGGCCAATGTGGTGCCAAGTTTTCACTCATGACCCTGTGGCGTCCTATTTCAATGCCATTCCTCTTGAGACACATCAAGAGATTCTTGAGTTGGAAATTAAAGCAAGCAAAAAGAGGCAGTCTCTCATGGACTCATAGTTGTTAGAAGATATGTCAAGATAGGTTCCAAATCCTAGCAATACCAGGGGAACGCACAAACAGTACTTAAATTCAGTGGTGCTTCACTGGCAGATGAAAACGTTGTTGGGGTTGGTGTTAAAAGACAAGCATGTGGAGAAATATAATATTTTCGCCTCTATTGAAGATGTGAAAAGAATCTTGAGAAACCTGAGGTTTTGCGTGGACATTATAGTGACCCTATTGATGTATGTGGAAAGACACATACCTTGTGATTCTGAAGGAGGGGGGCAACTGGATCCCCTAGGTTCAAGTGCTCGAGCTCTGACCGACATCTCCTCTTTAAAGAATGACTAGTGTGGGTGAAAGGTGGTGGCTTAGCTCTGGGTCTTCTCGGCTAAATTTAATGAGTTTTGGGGTAATTCTTATGTTTGTGGATTACAATGACTTAAAGGCATTGCGACCATGGGTCTCTAAGTTTTGCATGTGGTCTCATGTTTCAGCTATGGAGTCAAACATGTGTCTTAAAAGCAGTGAATTGTCGAAGTATAATGGTTGGTACGAGGATTTGGGTAAAGGAAAATCGTTCTTTTTGTTGGATCTCAATCCTTATTTCAGTTGGAATGGTGTCCCACCTGGCACGACATCAAAATTGAATATATATGTTCTTTTTGTGATAGCAGTGTCAGGGTTGGATCCTTGGCTCTCGACTATGTCATGGATATTTTGTGCTATCTGTCAATGTAAAAAATGTTATCTATGTCTCTGGTGGGATAGAGGATTATATGTCTGGGCTCAAATTTTAGAGACAATTGTTATTTGGCGACAGAAGTTGAGATGTCCTTCCTCCCTTTGGCTACTAGGATGCTTATGATGTACTTTGATTTCATGAAGTACTAGAAGTATTTTAATTTACATTTTTTTTAGTTAATATATATATATATTTATATTAATATATATATATATATAATATATATATATGTATGTATGTATGTATTATGATTGTATGTATGTATGTTATTATGTATGATGTATGTATGTATGTATGTATGTATGTATGTATGTAGTATGGTATGTATGTTAAAATCATTCAAGTTATTATCATAAACTTATAAATTAAAATTTATAAAAAATATTTTAAAAAGCATAATTTAAATATGAATTAAAAATAAATTATAATTATAATTATATGTGTATATATGAGGGGGGAAAATGATAAATAAATACTAATTATGTGATGATGAGAGATTTTGGAATACTGTGTGATACCTCTATTATTTGGTCTCATGGTATGCCTGAACTCCAAGTCTTCTGCACCCAACTTAACCACATTCCCCCCCACATCCAGTTCACTATGGAATTTGAAGCTAACCAATCCCTTCCCTTTCTTGATGTTTTTGTCTCTCGCCTCCCTGATGACTCTCTTACCCACCAAGTCTATTGTAATAAGGCTCATAACGATAGGTACCTCCATGCTAGCTCTCACTATCATCCTTCTCAAAAGTTTGTTATTCATAAAACCCTTGTTACTTTTGCCATTGAGATTTCCTCCTCTCAATCTTTTTCCATTGACAAATCCCATCTCCTCAAAGCCCTTAAAGCCAATGGTTCTTCCTGATCTCATATTAAAAAATCTTTTCATTTTGTTCCCACCCTAACCTAAAATCCCTTCCAACAATCCACACTTAGACAAAATCTCCCTTCCCTACATTCAGGGAGTCACTAATCATATTTCCAAAATCTTATATATTATATAATATATATATATATATATATATATATATATATATATATATATAAACCTTGTTCAAACCTCAAACAACCCTTAGCTAGTTCCTTAGGTTGGCCAAAGATAAGAATGATCCTATGCTTGACCCTAGTGTCTACGAGATCCCTTGTTCAAGTGGCATGTCTTACATAGGACTAACTGGTAGATCCTTCAAAACCCACCTAAGAGAACACACGCCAGACACCTACCATAACCGAAACAATAAATCTATCATTAGTGAGCACTCCCATAATACCAAACATCTTATCTTTTTGGTAAAACCAAATCTTAGCCTCTACCCCCTTCCACTCAAACCATGTCATTAGGGGAGCTCTAGAAATTGAAGATTACCCTAATAAATTTAATCAGTAAGATTGATATCGGTTAAGCCAATCTTGGAAATCCATTATCCACTTTCTATCCTCTAAATTTAATCCCCTAACACTAATATCAATAACCCTTCGCATTGATTCTTCACCTAATTTTCTTTTATCTTCCTTGTATTTATTGTCCCCCTTTTTAACTATTTTAGTTCTTTAATTCAATCCTAACTAATTATAATATATTTTATTCCATTCTCTATTGTTCTAATTTGATAATTATTTTTAACCTCATTGTAATTAAATTTAATACTAATTTTGCCCAGTGTTATAATACTATATTTTATTGATAACTTATTCTATTTTAACATCCCTTGAACTTTATTTCAATATTTTTATATCCTAACCCCTTTAATATGTAGATCATTTATACTATTTATCCTTTCTCTTAATTGCTTTCTTATTTAATTTCTCTCTTATCCTAATTAAATTCTATTCTTAATAACAATTCTTTAATCCTCATTTTATTTTATTTTGTTTTTTCTAAATCTAATTCCTACTTAAACTATTTTTTCTTTAATCTACTAATTTAATTATATTATTCTATTTAACCTTTCCCTTCAAGTTAATTATTATTATTATTACAAATATAATATGAATAACAGTGAGGAGTCACCCTACATTCCATTATCATAACCTGTGATTGTTGTCCCCACTGCTAGTTTGATAACTAAATTGTGGGAAAACTTTGCCATAATTTAGTTATCAAACTAGCAGTGGGGACAACAATCATAGGTTATAACCCATTAATGCTTTAATTCTCACTTCTTTACCTATCCTAATGGTCACATCTCCTTTCTATTTATTTGTGGTATAACACTCTTTGTATCACTATTATAAACTCACAGTTCATAGATAAAATTCTCACCCTAAATATTAGACACCTCAACAAAATCACACAATATTCCAAAAACTTTATCATTATATTCTTATCTATAAAAAAAAAATCTACAAATCTACAAATTATTTTAAAACCAAGGGATTCTTTTTTCTGGAAAAAAAAATCATCTCTGAATTAGAGGCTAGAGGGGGGAATTAAGCGGATCCAAGGATCCTCTGATCTTGAACACAGGGCAGTGACATGCGAGAGAGAAGGGCATGGACGAATCAATAAGTGATAACTCTTCTTTTCCCACTAATTCCCCAAAAAAGAAAGTATTTGCATCTATTTGTAGTGCAACAATTAGTACATGAATAATTGCACATTTTATATATCACATATTCATCTTTGCAACTCCTAAACTACATCAAAGTATAGCCTATAGATACCAATTGAAAATAATTAAATTTTAAGAACAACAAATGTTGTAATACTTGACTCTAGACATAGGCGTGCAGACTAATGGATGAGGAAGCCCAATTCAGAATTGTAAGCCAGTTCTTTTGGACACCTAGCTTAGGATATCATTCATAAAATATCAGTGAATCCAGAATTCAACTTTGATACAATGACAAAGACCGATCTCTTAACAACTTGGGCAATTTATATTGGTGCGAATACGAATGGTGATTTGGAGGTTACATATGTTTTTAAGTAATTCATTAAAAATATAATAAGTTATCTAAATGTTGGCAATGATTTTATATAGGGGAGATAAATCCATAATTTTCAGACCAACTAGAATCCTTTTCCACTTCCATTAGAATCTTGATTCGAAACGCGTCGACAAATGAAATATCTTGTGATTTACGTCAAAAAGTCTCTCATAAACTTAATATGGATCACAGAAGCCTCAATTCAACAATTGAATCTCTGCACGGAAAATCCATTGCAACTAAGGTTCACCAATTTGAACGGGCAAGCTTGTAGGTTTCGAAGTTTAAGACGGATCTGGCATTAACATGTAAAGCCCGATCTGCTCATTCAACTTGTCCTGATGATGAACCACACTAGCTGGTTCAAAACGCATCGACAAATGAAATATCTTGTGATTTATGCCGAAAAATCTCTCATAAACATAATATGGATCACAGAAGCCTCAATTCAACAATTGAATCCCTACACGGAAAAGCCATTGCAACTAAGGGTCACCAATATGAACGGGCACGCTTGCAGGTTTCGAAGTTGAAGACAAATCTGGCGTTAACATGTATAACCTGATATGCTCATTCAACTTGTCCTGACGATGAACCACACTAGCTAGTTCGAAACACGTCGACAAATGAAACATGTTGTGATTTACGCCGAACAATATCTCATAAACTTAATATGGATCACAAAAGCCTCAATTCAACAATTGAATCCCTGCACGGAAAAGCCATTGCAACTAAGGTTCACCAATTTGAACGGGCACGCTTGTAGGTTTTGAAGTTGAAGACAGATCTGGCATTAACATGTAAAGCCTGATCTGCTCATTCAACTTGTCCTGACGATGAACCACACTAGTTGGTTCGAAATGTGTCGACAAATGAAATATCTTGTGATTTACGCCGAAAAATCTCTCATAAACTTAATATGGATCACATAAGCCTCAATTCAACAATTGAATCCCTGCACGGAAAAGCCATTGTAACTAAGGTTCACCAATTTAAACAGGCTTGCTTGTAGGTTTTGAAGTTGAAGACAGATCTGGCGTTAACATGTAAAGCCTGATCTGCTCATTCAACTTGTCCTGACGATGAGCCACACTAGCTTGTTCGAAACACGTTGACAAATGAAATATCTTGTGATTTACGCCAAAAAAGCTCTCATAAACTTAATATGGATCATAGAAGCCTTAATTCAACAATTGAATCCCTGAACGGAAAATCCATTGCAACTAAGGTTCACCAATTTGAACGGGCATGCTTGTAGGTTTAGAAGTTGAAGACAGATCTGGCGTTAACATGTAAAGCCTGATCTGCTCATTCAACTTGTCCTGACGATGAACCACACTAGCTGGTTCGAAACGCGTTGACAAATGAAATATCTCGTGATTTATGCCGAAAAATCTCTCATAAACTTAATATGGATCACAGAAGCCTCGATTCAACAATTGAATCCTTGCACGGAAAAGCCATTGCAACTAAGGTTCACCAATTTGAACAGGCGTGCTTGTAGGTTTCGAAGTTGAAGATGGATCTGGCGTTAACATGTAAAGCCTGATTTGCTCATTCAACTTGTCGTGATGATGAACCACACTAGTTGGTTCGAAACGCGTCGACAAATGAAATATCTTGTGATTTACACCGAAAAATCTCTCATAAACTTAATATGGATCACAGAAGCCTCAATTCAACAATTGAATCCCTGCATGGAAAAGCCATTACAACTAAGGTTCACCAATTTGAACAGGCATGCTTACAGGTTTTGAAGTTGAAGACAAATCTGGCGTTAACATGTAAAGCCTGATCTTCTCATTCAACCTGTCCTGGCGATGAACCACACTAGCTAGTTCGAAACGCGTCAACAAATGAAATATATTATGGTTTACACCGAAAAATATCTCATAAACTTAATATGGATCACAGAAGCCTCAATTCAACAATTGAATCCCTACACAGAAAAGCCATTGCAACTAAGGTTCACCAATTTGAACGGGCATGCTTATAGGTTTTGAAGTTGAAGACAGATCTGGCATTAACATGTAAAGCCTAATTTGCTCATTCAACTTGTCTTGACGATGAACCACACTAGTTGGTTCAAAACACGTCGACAAATGAAATATCTTGTGATTTACGCCGAAAAATCTCTCATAAACTTAATATGGATCACAGAAGCCTCAATTCAACAATTGAATCCATGCACGGAAAAGCCATTGTAACTAAGGTTCACCAATTTGAATGGGCATGCTTGCAGGTTTTGAAGTTGAAGATAGATCTGGCATTAACATGTAAAGCCTGATCTGCTCATTCAACTTGTCCTGTCAATGAGCCACACTAGCTGGTTCGAAACACATCGACAAATGAAATATCTTGTGATTTATGCTGAAAAATCTCTCATAAACTTAATATGGATCACAGAAGCCTCAATTCAACAACTGAATCCCTGCATGGAAAAGCCATTGCAACTAAGGTTCACCAATTTGAACGGGCATGCTTGGAGGCTTCGAAGTTGAAGACAAATCTGGCGTTAACATGTAAAGCCTGATCTGCTCATTCAACTTGTCATGATGATGAACCACACTAGCTGGTTCGAAACACATCGACAAATGAAATATCTTGTGATTTATGCCGAAAAATCTCTCATAAACTTAATATGGATCACAGAAGCCTCAATTCAACAATTGAATTCCTGCACGAAAAATCCATTGCAACTAAGGTTCACCAATTTGAACGGGCACACTTGCAGGTTTCGAAGTTGAAGACAGATCTGGTGTTAACATGTAAAGCCTAATCTGCTCATTCAACTTGTCCTGATGATGAACCACACTAGCTGGTTCGAAACACGTCGACAAATGAAATATCTTGTGATTTATGCCGAAAAATCTCTCATAAACTTAATATGGATCACAGAAGCCTCAATTCAACAATTGAATCCCTGCACGGAAAAGCCATTGCAACTAAGGTTCACCGATTTGAACAGGCACACTTGCAAATTTCTAAGTTGAAGACAGATCTGGCATTAACATGTAAAGCCTGATTTGCCCATTCAACTTGTCCTAACGATGAACCACACTAGCTAGTTCGAAACACATCCACAAATGAAATATCTTGTGATTTACGCCGAAAAATCTCTCATAAACTTAATATGGATCACAGAAGCCTCAATTCAACAATTGAATCCCTGCACGGAAAAGCCATTACAACTAAGGTTCACCAATTTCAACGGGCACGCTTGCAGGTTTTGAAGTTGAAGACAAATCTGGTGTTAACATGTAAAGCCTAATCTGCTCATTCAACTTGTCCTGATGATGAACCACACTAGTTGGTTCGAAACATGTCGACAAATGAAATATCTTGTGATTTACGCCGAAAAATCTCTCAGAAACTTAATATGGATCACAGAAGCCTCAACTCAACTATCCATAGATCTATTAAATTATATTAATGAATATAAATTTAGTATATGTTTTCCCCCTTATCTTAAATAATCTAAAGGGATCTAGTATATATAATATAACGATAACTAAGATTATTTTAATCCTTAATGAAGACTAATACTATAACATTATTATAATAATAATATAACATTAATTATTAGTTATTATTAAACCCTTTGATTACTAATATTATTTATAGCAATTTTAATATATTATTTCTGGCAATTTTTAATATAAATATTAACTCAAACATTGTTAACTTCTCACTTAAATAACATAGGATAAATATTAAAATAATATTTTAGCATTATAATATTATATAATTAAAATTGATTAGTCATATCTAGCCATTCTTGGTCAATCTTAGCTGTTTATCTAGTCTGACCTAATATAGCCATTTTTTCAATCTTAGTTGTTTATCTAGTCTGACCTAATGTAGCCATTTTTTCAATATAGTCGTTTTTTAGTCAAACCTAGCGGTTGGGTGATCTCCTAGCCCTATTTAATATGGATCCTTGATCTGGTTCTTCAACTTGTCCTAACGATAGTCAAACCTAGCGGTTGGGTGATCTCCTAGCCCTATTTAATATGGATCCTTGATCTGGTTCTTCAACTTGTCCTAACTATGAGCCACACTCGTTGGTTCTATCATGTGATTTACGCCAATTTTTTTTTCATAAAACAATAATAATTAGAAAACAAAATTATATTTAATTTCATTTATATGAAAGTCCATATAGTAATATTAAAATTTCACATCCACCTTTGAATGAATTATTTGATTTTATATTGACATGGATTTTATATATTATGTTTTAATAGAAAATTAAAAATTAACATTTTTCTAATAAAATTTATTAGATCACAAATCGTTTATAAAATCAGGATTAATATTGATTTTTTATAGGTTTTTTTCACAAAAAGTTAAAAAAATAAAAATCATAAAAAAACATAGTCTTTCTTATTTCCTTTT
>APFE030315034.1:55797-157821 GCA_000404065.3 Pinus taeda
TTTTTTCGATAATAACAATTCTAATTATTTTTATTAATATTTTAATTAAAGAATTCAGACTTCTGTGATTCATAATCTTGTTTGTGAGAATAATTTCGGCAAAATCACATAAAAAATCATTTCTCGACGCGTTTAGAACCAACCAGGAAAAAATAATGGAATTATAAAAAAATTATCTATTGGAAACCACAATTTAAGAACAAATTAACCCAAAAAAAGTTCAAAAATATTTAACATTATGTTTCTTCTTTTCCATAAAATTTCTCAACGCGTTTCGAACCAACCAGGAAAAAATAATGGAATTATCAAAAAATTATCTATTGGAAACCACAATTTAAGAACAAATTAACCCAAAAAAAGTTCAAAAATATTTAACATTATGTTTCTTCTTTTCCATAAGATTATTTAACAGTTTTAAGAAGAAAACATTTAACAATATTTTGCTTAGGGAAATGCTTTATTAATCACATCATTAGGATTTGGTCCATGTTTCGAACCAACTAATGTGGCTCATCCTCAGGACTCATTAAGAATTGGTCGACGTTTCGAACCAACTAATGTGGTTCATCCTCAGGAAACATCGATCAATTCCTAATTATGTGATTAGTCTGAAAGACATTTCTCTACTATATGGATCACAAAAGTCTCAGATCTAAGAATATTTTGGTTTTTTCCATAAAATTATTTAACAATTTTCATTAAAAAAATATTCATATATTGAAATAAAAAACATTTACAACTATATTTAAATAATTGAATTTTGAGCCTAGGGTATGCCCTAAAAGTACTTTTGTTTGGGTAAGAGCTCATCTTCCTTAGATGCGAGTAAATAGGTTCAACGCTCATGATCTAGAGGCATTTTACAAGGGTGAAAACTTGCCTCCTTATGGGCCTCTATGGTTTTCCTTGAATAACAGTGATGAGTCAACCTACATTCACCAATAACAACTAGAAATATTTATCCTCGCTATTAATTTGATAACTGAATTATGATAAATTTTCCCTCTATTTAAAAGATTAACTGAATTCAAATCAAATTTAATATTAAAATATATATATATATAGATATATATATTATGAACCAAAATCTAAAATTACGTCACATAATTTTTTTTTTTGACTTTATTTTCACATAGTTTCTTTAACTTTATTTTCGCAGCAAGCTCTGCAGTAAAAACGTTACGAACCAAAATCTAAAATTACCTCAAATAGTTTTTTTGACTTTATTTTCACATTATTTTCGCAGCAAGCTCTACAGTAAAAACGTACGTTAATGTGACAATGTCACCGCAAGATCGTGAATTTTGCTCGGAAGGTAAAGAGCGTGGGTAATGTGGGTCCCATGCGGCACAAGGGGATGACTTGGAAGCACTCAATGGGTTGAATGTTGACTCAACATACCGTTGTCTATTTATGGTTAAATTTGTTTCTTACAATGTGTGGTATGCCATCATTGCGAGGGATTAATTCTTCATGTGCTATAGAATCTAGTGAAGGTATTTATAAGTTCAAAAATTATAATTATATATATATATATATATATAATTTAGGTAATTTGTATTTATATAATGGAAAATACTATATAAATTAATATTGGTTTATTTCTGGTTGTGTGGAAAATTAGGCTAAAGGTTTAGCTTCAAAAATTAGGTAATTTGTATATTATTATGAAAATATTAATAAAATAATATTTGTTTATTTCTGGTTTAGGTGGAAAATTAAGGTTAAAGTTTAGCTCAAAGTTTAGAAGTTATATATATATTTTTTATTATAGTTTCCGTTAAACCAAAAAGATAATATATAAACTTATTTAATTTATTATAAGAACTCAAAACAAAAAACTAGGATTGTATAGCAATTGTTGTCCTAAATTGTTTCGTTTGCGATCTATTGGGGAATAATCTCTCTCAAGGAAGGGGTTGTTATTGCACTTGTTGAGGAGGATGTTGAATTTGTGATCCATGTCATCCATTTTCTCCTCCAATTCGCCAGCTTGTAAGAATTCTCTCGTTGAGCATTGTTGTTGTTTATGAGGGTGCACCCCATAAGATTTTTTGTGTGCCAATAAACAATGTTTTCTTGCATTTAGCCTGAAAATATTGAGTGAGTTGTAGTGCCTAAATTAGGGACCTAGTCCTTTGTCTGAGCTTGAACATGACAGTTACGAGTATACCAATGTTCCCGGTGTACAACAACTTCTATTCATTCAAATTCTTGACAGACAAGCTAAGGGATGTACTGCTCATAACAAGCCATGGATTCTCTTGCTTATGCTTGGGCTTGCAATTGGGAGGTCGATGCCTATGGTTGGGTGTCAGAGAGGAGATAAATGGACGACCCCTACCCCTTCCTCTGCAAGAAATTGCATGTCTTCCATGAGACGTGGTGATATAAGGAAGTTTGGAGGTTTGGGATTGACGACGGCGAGAATGATTGGGGATGGGAAAGATGATAGTTTGGGGATTCGGAGAGTCAAGACATGCAAGTGAAGGCGAAGGAGTGGGAGAGAGGATAGCAGGGGAGGAATTGACATGAGAGAAGAAGTTATTGGGAATTGATGTGAGGGAAGAAGAAGTTGGAAATTGATGCGAATGCAGAGGTTGATGGGATTTTTCTGGGGGGGAGTTACAAATAACCATGGATGGGTAGGAGGCCAAATTCAAATCAAAGTATTTGCAAAAGTTATACCAATCCATAGACTAAATAAGCCATATAATGACCCAACCAAACATAAGTCTATGTGAATGAAATAGAACTATATTGAAAATGGCTTATTCAGGAGGCCAAGAAGCCTATTACTAGGTCGTCCACTAGAATGGTTACACGCACTAAACGAAAATTTCCAACAAGAAGGGACACAACTCCCAAATAGCTCTACATGACTTTGATATAGGTACATGGGAGTCTTGGTTTTCTCAATCTTTCCGATACCAAGGATGTTTTATCATTATATAAGAACACAACGCACTGATTAGAAATGTTATTTGGATTGTGTAGCATGCATGTTGGGTGTAATATAAGGTATATTAGTGGACCAACATTAATTTTCAATCAGAGGTCCATGGACTTCGAGACGTAACACAAGAAATGTCAGAGAAAGACTTTGGGAACCTGCAAAACAAAACCCTAATATGTCCTTGGAAATTATCTTCTCACACCTTTGAGTTCCTACAAACACTAGTCAATCCCTTCTCTAATCCTACAATCAAAATCATTCATTAGAAACAAAACTATAATTGTTGCAAACACTAATCTTGCAGTTCTATCAAAATTGAAACCAAAACCTAACTACTAACAATTGAAGAGTAAACTCTAACTAAGGGAAAACACTAGTTACTAATCAATCTGGAAACTTGAGCATTAACTAAACTAAGCAACTCCAATTATAAGAGAATTAAAGTCCTAGTCAACCCACACAATGCAAAATTCCAAATCAAAAGAAATAACTAAGTCCATTGTGATTCCACTCTTACAAACTATCTCAGTGACATATTTTAAATGTGCAGAAAAGGGAGGCTTCTAGATCTGTCAAAGGTGCAAAGTGCCAATGTGAATCTAATATTGTATGTGAAATAATGATTTAAACTCATCTATCACTATGAGAGCTTGTACATAAAGTCAAATCCAATATAAAAACAAAATGACTTTTTTGGAAAATTAATCCATAATAACTAAATACAGTGAAAGAGAAAACCTATATAATAACAATATTTTGATTACAACTTTTTTACAAAGTTTCTCTATCTACTTACAATGAATTAGAGTTATATCCAAAATAGCCTTGTATACAAATTCCATTCAAATATAATCTTCATATGCAATCAAGCACACACTATGTTTATACACTCAAAAGTGAATCCAGTGGAAAACTCATAAGAATACACAACGTGGAAAATGTACCCACTGCCTAAATTCATAATAGACAAAATATAGTTAAGGGAAAAGTTGTTGTCACAACAGAGTATGCTTCATTGTTTGCAGATGGTTGCAAGTTCAAATATGGTTCTTTATAAGAAAAAACGAGGTAGAATTCACAACCCTATAATGAGTAGACTCCATCAAACAATATAATATGTATATTCTCATAGGTATCAGAGTAATTTTGCATACAAGTCTATTTCAAATAAGAGTAAAAAATTATGATTTCATTAGAGTCTTCAACAAATGTTTTTTTGTTCTCATGTATGCAAAGCCCAACCAACGACGAGATACCTTACCACAAATCCTGCAAATATAAAGTTTGAATAATACATTAAAGTTTCCAATGGAGTCTACAATACAAGTAATGAAATAGTCTTTTAATTTGAATCCTCAAGAGACTAATAAAAAACAAGCAACACATTACACATGTGAATTTGAAATGATTTATTCAAACTCGTCATTCAAGGGAGTGACATGTGCGTGTATCTAGAAAAACCATTCGAAGTCCAAGAGAGATGCAAATTCTAGGAACTTTAATTAACAACAAAATACATTTGTTAAATCACATTTTTCTTTGAAGGAGACTTATGCTAGAGTTTTCTTTTTAAATCTAGTTCTTATGGAGAACAACGCAAGTAATGATATTATGACTCACAATTTCTAGCAAGCAGTCAATTAGATATTTTGTTCCTGCGCATTATAAAGAAATCGATTCTCAAAGAAGTTTGGAGCTACATGAATATATCTTGGCTACAAATATTTCAATAAGGCTCACAGTAAACTTTTATTATGAGAATCAAACCCTTGTTATAATGAAAAATGTACAACAAATTCTTTAGAATAAATCATGAAACAAAGTATAGAATGGCTAGGTCGCCATAACTTGCATAGAAAACCCGTGTTGTAATGCTGAAATTGAATATAATAGTTACCTATAGATGTAATGCCTATCATAAAACCAATCCACACTTATGGTTAAAGTATTTCCAGATCTGAAAATGTAGAACATGCATAAAATGAGAAATATATGTCCATAGATAGAGTACATAGTTTTCACACCAAAAACCTTTAAATCTGAGACCAAAGGCACAAGTTAGCACATTATATGGAAAAATATCAAGCATCAATCAACAAATCTAAAACCTAGCTAAATGAATGCACAAGCAGGATTGTAATGAGCTAGATTGGCAGGTCCAACCAACCATCTCGTGCCTCCTAAAAAAAAAAAAAAAAAAAAATGACAAAGAAGTTTTAATTCATAAAATGCACAAAATACATAAGATGGAACATGGCATGACATAAAAATTTGCATTAGATTTGCTTTGTCTCTACATCATATCAATGTCTTAGGTCCAGTCGACTAAAAAAATGACCAACAATATAGATCTACAATAATATCACGTGCCTTTGTCACAGGGCCATGGCTTGGCTTTTATAAATTTTACAATGCATCATCCAACCCCCAAATCAAATGCAAAATAAAAATGAATAGAAATATTAACAACTTGTAATTTGGTGCAACCACACACTAATCAAGAAGATTACATCAGATCTGATGCAAGGAAAAATTGGAAAGTGGTTCCTTCTTTCTCGATCATAAACTAACTATAATTTTTATTGATTACACTTGACCTAAATTTTGGTTAACTTCGATAGGGTGTACGAGTCTACCATATATCTTGAGCCCACGAGGTAAAATTTCCATGAAGACAACCATGCACAATACTTCCTTGGTTTTAGAAATCCTCAAGGAGTGCATGTTTAGGGCCATAAAATCATGTTGCAATGTGATGCTCATAATTAAGTCATTCAACCATTTGTATATCCTCTTTTGGCACCTAGACACAATTAAACCTTTATTAATAACAATTTGAAGTAAATATTATTAAAAACAAAGGGAATAAACTAAATAATAAACAAGTATCTGATCATGCTCCAAATTTAAGATAATAGCCTAACAATTGTGCAAAATGATAGTAATAATGATAGAAATTAGATAAAATCATGAGTAATGATAGGCAAAATGGTGTGTTAAATACAACAATTATGGGGCCTAACATCTCCCCTGTGCCTATCACCTTCCATGTCCTCATGCAAGCAAAACTTCTGGCAGAGATGGGAATTGATCAAGACTATAGGACTATAGTTTTTCTATCAGAGTCTTACTGCATTTACTAGAATATTCTTTTCTTTTACCATTCATTGAAGTCTATGTGGCTAATTGAATGGAAGCATGTAGGTAAGTGTTATATAATGTTGACTTCCTTTGCATCGATAAGATAAAGAGGACCAAAGATGGATCGCTTCAGTTGACTTAAGTGAAATACTTAAAAAATTTCATGTTACCTTCATGCAGTTCCTATGAATAGAGATTCAACGATGTCAAGACTGATCTTCACTATTTTCCAAAAGAACAACTAATTCCAGGGATGCCATAGGAATGCTAACAATGTTTTCACTGTGAGAATAGTGTTATCATTCAATAAGATAGCCAAACATAAAATTTCTACAAAACATCTCACGAGCAGACTTAGTCAATAGTTTTTCACCTCAATGTCCTCATTATAAATAAAAGTGACAATCATATTTTGAAAGCGATGGCATTAAAGATAGATGGAAATAGGGGAAAAAGAAAGATGACAAAATGATACCTTCCCAGGGTGATTGTCTTACCATCATCCAAGTGTATAATTTAAGCTCCCATTGTTTGGAAAAAGTGAATCACCCACGCTATGGGTCCCACTTCCATGAAAACTTCCTTATTTCTATATAGAACTCCAAGACAATATTGGAAGGATCTTAAATCCATTCTTAGAGAGATATAAATCTCATTTCCTAGCTTCAATTTTAACGATAATTTATTCATAATGTGACACATGGTTTTTGGAGTTTAAGTGTGGTAATGTGTGTTTTCCATCTCTCTTACCTAGCATAGCCCCGCTACTAGTAGACATGTTCAGTACATCAACAGGTTTACCTTGGTACCATAAAATCATAGCCCTGCTTCCAATAGGCCTGTTTAGTACCCCAACAGGTTTTCTTTTATTTCTTGGTACTTCCCTTTTTATTATTATATATCACTCAAAATATTTGAGATAATGTATACTACTCATGGTAGTTTTTAGATTGTAAAGAAGTTGGATGGTACGAGAGTGTTTTAGATTTTCCAGGCACATAAATAATTATTTATATTTATCCCAGGGGTGGCATCATCCACAATGACCTTAATCTCAATTATTTAATGCATAACAAGGCATCCCAGATAATGACTGAAAGTTTCCTCGAGTTAATCATGTTAGGTGGTCTACCATATGAGGCTTTTCATCAATACCTTGAAGAGAAACTTGAAAATATTTCTTGGATAACAATTTATTAGAGAAACTAGGCCAGGAGTAGGGTTTTGAGCTTATGAATGGAAATTCTCAAACATAACAGTGAAAAATCCCCCTGATTGGCCTAATGAATGATCTCAACCATGTGGCATGGAGAAAAACCAGCTAATCAACAATCAAAGTCACTTTACAAAATAATAAGGCATTGAGAGTGAATTGCTTTTGACAAGACTTACCACTGGAGCACTTTAGCAGAGGTTTTAATAGTTGGGCCTTAGGGAGTTGCAGTTTCAAGAGTGTTGTTGTAAAAATTTTGTTTTAGATGGAATTTTTATTTGTTTCTCTTACACTACCCTACCCTAATTTAGAGAGAGGAATATTCCTTCAAGTGAAGGAGTATTTCCAGTGTAGCCATGTGCATAACATAATACTAAATATACTCATACTCAGATTTAAAAAGTAAGATTTAGTGCATACTTGAGTATGAAAAGCTAACTAGTTTAACTGATATGGTACCAAGAGCTGTCGAATGATGAGGAAATGAAGTGTGCCAATGATTATTTGAAACAAGGCTTTGATATAGTCTACATGTTCATGGTTCTCCAACTCATTAAAAGTTATTGGCATGTACTCCTTTGGTATGTTATGCGATTATTTCATAGTTTGATGATCAGTCTCTTGGAGGCATAAGGGATATGGTGGGAGGAAAGATAGAAATTACTCAACCTCGGCTTCCAATATCTGCTCTTCAAATTCGTAAAGATGGTTAAAGGAAATTCTAGGGTTTTTCTCTTGATATTGTTTAAGAGCTTCAACAAAAACTCCAGAACAAATTCCAATTACATGTTATTTCTCTGATGGTCTTTGAATTTGAGCTTCTTCCCAAGGTAAATTTTCTGTGGTGATAGGGGAAGTTCCCAAACTCACTCGTCTCCCTGATCTAAAATATGTGACATTACATCCAGTAGGGGATTCAATGGGGAGAACATGAATTTGGAATTATTGTGCAACCTCCTTATTTGGATTAGGTTTTGGGCTAAGGTTTGGTCTAGGGTTTGGATTAGGGTTTGGGTTAAGGTTTGGTCTAGGGTTTGGATTAGGGTTTGTTCTAGGGTTTGGATTAGGGTTTGTTCTAGGTTTTGGATTAGGGTTTGGGTTAGGGTTTGGTCTAGGGTTTAGATTAGGATTTGGGTTAGGTTGCATAAGTAGTTGAGACCATAAAGGAGGATACCATGGTGGTGAAATAGATGGGAATTGCAACTATTGTTGCTTAGGAAGTTGAGTTTGCATGGGAAATTTCCCTAGAGAGGAGGCTTCAAACCATCGTTGAGGACATGAGGATATCTGGCTTGAGGAAGAGGGCCACGATGGCCATAAGGTAGGGTATTCAATAAGAGGAGGATCAAAATTTTTCCATGGAATTGTAGAATTATAAATCTGCTGAGGATAATAAGAGTTAGTACAAGTATTAAATGATGATGGGTTTTGAGTTATACCTGGCAGTCGATTTGATTCCTTACTTGATTCCTTGAACACTTTTAGTAATCCTAACATTGATGGGAAATGACTTGTTGAGTGACCCTCCTCACAAATTTGACACTCTCTGAGGGAGGGCTTCTTCCTACAGTAAAAGCAGAGCATTAAGAGTGGTTCTTCAATTTTAGGTGGCTTTTGTTATTCTTGTAATCGTTCCTCCAATGTTGAAATCAAAGAGCTAATAATATTATTTTTATGATCTTCAAGAAAAATACTAAGTTTTACACTTGTGAGCTCAATATTGGATGATTTTTGTACCTCAAGAACAACATCAAATGTTATCCTTGAACTCCAAAATACCATTTTTTTTGTTCTCAACAAGATAGTTGGTACATTCTATCAACATATGAATGAGCATATGTGGGTGGGTACTTACACCACCCTAAAAATTAAATCATTTTCTGAAGATAAATAAAATGTGTAGGAAAGAAAGGAGTTTGCAAGAAATCTAGGTAAAGAAATAAACCAAATTGCACCAGGTCACCAAGGTCGATCCCTCAAGCGCCTCCCCGAAAATGACACCAAAATGTTGGGTGTAGTATAAGATAGATTAATGAACCAAAATTAATTTTCAAACAGAGGTCCGTGGACTTCAAGACACAACACATGAAATGCCAAAGAAATAATTTGGGAATCTCCAAAACAAAACCCTAATCTATCCTTGGAAAATATCTTCTCACACCTTCGAGTTCCTACAAACACTATTCAATCCCTTCTCCAATATTGCAATCAAAAGCATTCATTAGAAATAAATCCCTATTTGTTGCAAATATTAATCTTGTTATTCTATCAGTAACTAAAAGAAAACCCTAACCACTTACAATTGAAGAGTAAACCCTAACTAATATTAAACCCTAGCTACTGATCAATCTGTAAACTTGAGCATTAACTAAATTGAGCAACTCCAATTAAAAGACAATTACCACACAATGTAGAATTCTAAATCAAAAAGAAATAACCAAGTCCATTTTGATGCCACTCTTGCAAACTATCTCTGAGACAAAATTTAAATGTGTAGAAAAGGGAGGCTTCTAGATCTATCAAAGGTGCAAAGTTCCCATGTGATTCTAATACCATATGCGAAATTATGATCTAAACTCATCTCTCACTGTGGGATCTTGTGCATAAAGTCAAATCCAATCTGAAAACAAAGTGACTTTCTAGAAAACTAATCCATAATAATTAAATACAATGAAAGAGAAGACTTGTGTAATAACAATCTTTTGATTAAATTTTTTTTATGAAGTGTTTCTTTCAATTCTTCTTACAAGGAATTAGAGTTATATCCATAATAACATTGTAAACAATTTCCCTTCAAATCTATTCTTCATAAGCAGTCATGTTGAAAATAGCAACAAGAAATGATAAAAATAGAATCCAGAAATTCCAGTTTAATTTGTCCTTGAATTAAACTGAGAATTAAAATAGAATTCTATTCTCATAGAAACTTGTAATAATTAACTAGAGTGAGTTGACTTAGTTAATTTAGGAATTTCGAGTTGGAAGTCTTTCTGAATGCATATATATGTTCTCCCTATATTATAGGGGTCCAAGATGAGTTAAGTATGAGTTGTAATTAGTTAACTTAGTTTTCCGAGTTAAGTCCGGTTAAATTAGTTCCAAACTGTTTGAGGAACTAATAGTGATTTAATAATCAGTTGGTGCACTAACGAACTCAACTAGTGCTACTCTAATTAACTGAATATTCACTCATCAGAAACTCATGCATGTCGATTATGAGAAAGACCCAGTTGAGACTAGAGTGTATGGACAATGCACTATTTGTTGTATAATTTTCTGAGTTGTACAGATGGTGCATGCAAACAGAGAAGTACCTAATTTTGGATTGCACAGTTATGGATGAGGAATTTCCCTTTAAATACGGGCTAATTCTATCAGGAATTGTGTAAATAATTAGAAGCTTGGAGGCTTAGAAATTTGGCTAAGTATTGGCCAAAGGAAGTCATCAGGTGGAGGATAGGAAATACTTGTGCAGGTTAAGCTCAAGGTTGAGCAGAGCATATTGTATTCCTCTAAATTCTTTGACCAAGGGCGCAAGGAAATAAGGGGCTTGGAGAGCAGAGAAGAGGCCTAGATTTGGCTTGAGATTGCTTGTGAGCTGGAAGATTGATTTTACTGAGTGCTTGGATTGCTATTGTGAGAACAAGCATTGTAATCTCATCTTGATTTTTAGGATTAATGCAATATAGATAGTTGGGTTTTGGGTTGTGGCTTTCCCCGGATACTTATTGTGTTATGTGCCATTGATTATATTCCTCTTGTCGATTATTGTTTTTCTCGATCTTTATGGGATTTCGCTGTAAAGAGTAGAAGTATATTATTGTCTCTTTTTTTAGTATATTACACGAGCTTGTGAATCTACAAGATAATTCTACATGGTATCAGAGATGAGAACAATATACTAGAGGAGATTTCAAAGTTTTGAGTTTCGGGCTGCGAGTTTGCAGAGCAAATATATTTATTTTTTTTTGCATGATTTTTAGAAGCAAATAGTAGATTTGGATTTTTTGAGAAAAAATACCCAAATTCAAAAAAAAAATCGACCGAATAGGAGTTCGGATGAGGGTGATATCGTTGAATTAATATCAGCTCTTTTTCCAGAAAATTTCGTGACGGTGGGATAGATGAAATAGATTGGTGTGCTAGCCAAGAATCTGTATGCACTTGAGGTATAATATGCATTCAAATCCTTGAGGAGCAAGGCAAAGGTTAGAGACTTGGTGGTTGAGTGGGAGAGTAAATTACCTCTCAACATGCAACCCCAGAAGAAGCCTTGGAAGCAGCTTTAGGAAGTTGTGCAGCATTCACAACTAGAGAAGCTGGGAGGAGATCAAGTGTAGGCATCCAATCATGTAGAGACCTCCAGTAGGGGGGAATTTTGAGCCAAGCAGGTAGAGGGATCACATGCAGCCATATCTAAAGGTGTGAGATGGGGCGATGTGAAGTGATAGTCCCAAGAGGGCCGAAATTGGGCAGGGTCCATTGAGTGGTTTACCATTGCAATTTTGGACAGAGGACATCTTCATGTTTAACAATAATGAGATTAGGACCTTTGTGGACTTTGAAAAGTCTTATCAGGAGTTAGGAAAGATAGAATTCAATTGAATTTTGGTTTATCTACATACCAGGGATGGGTTGGTGGAAAACCTAGATTTGAACTATCGATATTTCTCCTATAGATAGATGTTGAATTATGAAGGGGTGCCCTTCAATTGCAGGAGATGCCATGAAGTAGGGCATGTTTTGAGAGATTTCCCTTTGCTGTATAGGGGGAAAAGTGGTAAGAAGACGTCTAGTTTTCCATTGCTAGTATGAATCTATCTAATAAGGGGGTTTCTTAGGAGACCAAGGGAGGTCTCTCGGATTCCAGTTAATCAAGAGAAGGTTCGCTCAATGAGATCAGATGGTATGCCAGGGGAGGCACGATCTCCTTCAATTTTTTTTGGTACTCTTGATGCTTCTGTGGGGTGACCTTTGAGGGGATTCTCCCTCCTTTTGGGTACTTTTTCCTCTCCTTTCCCTTCTTTTTCCAAAAAATTTTATTCGTCGAGTTATTTCATTCCTCCTGCTTCTTGTTCGGTGTCAGGTATGGGGTGTGCATAAATATCATGTATAGTTGTGTCCCTTCCTATTTGATATCCTACCCCTTCCCCTTCCCTATCCCATGATAATGGATCATGGTCCTCTTCAAAGGGTCAGCCATGATATTTCCTTCAATCTTATTTTTCTAAGGCTAAAATCTAAGCTAGGAAGGAGATAGTTGTTGGGAAACAAATTTCACTAATTGGGTTCCTTAGAGCTTCATGCCCATCGATCATAGTTTTTGGATGAAGATTATGTCTTTTGATTACCGAGGACTGGATAACTCCTCAAAACATCTATCCTCGAAGCAATTGGTGAGTTCTACTTCTTTGGATGCCTTTTTTTTACAGGAAACTTTGGCTTCAAGCTCGATTATTGAATCTATTCTAGTTGGTTTGTTTTCGGGTTGGAGTTTTTAGGTTGTAGACAACCGAGGCTATTTAGGTGGTCTGGCTATTAGCTTCAATCTGAAGTTGATTAAATTCATTAGTTTGTGGGGTTGTGAAAGGGTTATGGGTGTCAATGTTTTTTCAACTAATTTTTGAAGGGTGTTCAAACTTATGAATGTATATGGTCTCTATCAGGATAGGGTTCCTTTTTGGGAGGATCTCTCAAAGAAGGATTTTTATCAATGGATAATTTAATTATAGGAGCAAATTTGAATTTCTCAATTCATCAATCAGAGATTTGGGGGGAACATGCCCATGAGGATGTCCTATTGGATTTTTTTGGCCAATGATTGGATGTAAATGGCTTTATGGATATTGATCTAGTTAAAATTAGTCCAACTTAGAGGAACTGACAGACTAGGGTAGAGGTGATAGCTAGGAGGATTGATCGTTTCTTATTAAATCCCGCACTCATTTATTTTATTCCCCTATTCCATCAGTGGATCAGTTCAGGGGTGGTTTATGATCATATCATATTTTTCTTTTTTTAGTTTTGGAGTGACTCCTGGAAGCCAAAGGCTCCTTTCAAATTTAATTCCAACTAGTAAAGGATGAGGACTTTAGGAAATTGGTTCAAGGATTGAGATCTTGCTTGTTGCTCAATTTGTCGATAACCTATCACACCTTAAAAAAGATACTATGCCTTGGGAAAAGGAGAATGTTTGTAAGGAAGAGGAATATCTTAGAAATATTGAAGCTGAATTAAATCAGTCAGAGGATCTTCTTACCCCTTTATATGGATCCCTAGAATTAAAACATAAAATCATTCAATTGGAAAGCTCCATGGAAAGGATCTTGATGAAAAAAGAGGAGGCATTTAGGTTGAAAAATCGAGTGATTTGTCTCCAGGCAGGAGACGATAACATTTTTTTTTTTCAAAATTATCCAAAGGAAGAAAAGTTGTAAATATTGTTTGGGAATTGGACAATTCTGAGGGAGTTCTAGTGTCAAGTTTTAATGATTTGGCTAGGCTCGGAATAATCCATTTCAGTGGGATCTTCAAGGCTCCATAAGAAGCTACATTGGCTAAAATCATTGCTACAACTCATATTTTTCCCCGATTTGCAAATGGGGAAGTAAATAGGGACCTGTTCACTCCTGTTTTTGAGGAGGAATTTGGGAGAGTCTTACACGGATCCAAGCGTGATAAAAGTTCTAAGCTCAATGGGTGGTCGATGGAGTCTTTTGTGGACTTCTATGAGGTGGTGGGGGCTGACCTTCTAATGGTTGTTAAGGAAAATAGAATGGTGGGGAAAATATATGGGGCTTTAAATCCAACTTTTATTTCCCTTATGCTAAAGTCGGACTCACCTAAATACTTATATGACTTTCGCCCAATCTCTTTATGAAACAGTGTTTATAAATTCACTTCCAAAGTCATTGCATATCACCTAAAGCCTACTCTCTCCGAGTTTATCTCTAAGTAACAATTAGCTTTTCTGAGGGTCGACAAATCCATGAAGCTAGAGGGGTGGCTGAGGGAGTGATGCACAATTTGAAAACCATGAAATTAAAAGGAATAGTGTTCAAAATCGATTTGTCGAAGGCCTATGATAAATCTAGTTGGTTATACATCAGGATGTTGCTTACCCATTTAGGTTTTGACTATGACTTTATAAGATGGGTAATCGCTTGCATTTATTCAGCTTCCTTTGCAGTTCTTATTAATGTGTATATGCCCAATTTTTATCATGCAAAACAAGGTCTTAGGTAGGGTTTCCCCTTCTCGCCAATCCTCTTTTTATTAATTGTTGAAGGTCTTATTATGCTTATTGAACAGGAAAGACATAGGGGTGCTTTAAAATGTGTTATGGTTGCTAAGGCTTTTTTCTTTTCTCATATGCTGTTTGTTGTTTAATGATGGATCTAGAAGAGATTATGTTTGTCTTAAAAATATTTTGGATATTTTTTGCAAAATTTACCAGGATGGAAATCAACTCCTCAAAGTCCTCCTTTGGTGCAGTCGAATGCTGTCACTATGAATTGATTTTTGTTCAACCTCGGTTTCTTATTAATGGGGTAGAGCTAGAGGAATGCCTAAAATATTTTGGGTTCCACTTGAAACTGAATTGTTACAAACTTTTTGATTGGGCTTGGTTAGTTGAAAATATAGAGAAACATGTAAGGTCTTGGAGTGACAGATGGTTATCTCGTGTAAGCTGGTTGGTGCTTATCAAATCAGGATTAGAGGCCATTCCAGTTTTTTGGGTGTCTATGGCATGGAGTCCAGGAGAAATTATTAACAAAATTAAAAATAATGTTTCAAATTATTATGGAAGGGCTCACAAGCAAGGGAAATTTTCTCTTGGGTTAATTGGGACAAAATTACTCTTCCTAAGAAATGGGGAGGATGGGGTTTGAAGAATCTGGTGGGTTTTTCAAAAGCTATAGCTGCAAAGGTTGGGTGGAAACTTATATATTCTCATAACTTGTGGACAGAGGTCATAACCAAAAAATATATTTCTCCTATTTCCCTAGAAGATTGTATCTAGAGTCTGGTTAAGCTTAAGTCTAATATATATGTAGTGTGGAAAGCTTTAATTGATTCTTTTGCAATTATTGAAAATGGTTTGGCTCAGAGAGTGGGCTCTGGTGAGCATGTAAAAATTGGTTTGGATGCTTGGATGAATTGTGGGGATATTTTTAGACTCCCTCAAGGTTTGATTGATTTTCTTGGTGCCCAAGGGATTAAAATGTTAAATCAAGTGATTGATCCAACATCTTATTCTCTTTGAGCCCAAGGATATCTCTCGACTAAATATTTAAATCTTCCTCAAGAATGGCATAGGATTTGGATTTCTTATATTAGATCCCTCAACATATCTCATGTCAGGATACAAGATGAAGCAGGTGAGCTTCAGTGGATTTTTTCATCTTCGAGTGAGTACACTCCAAAGGATATCTATCTCAATAACTTCACAGAAAAGGAGCCATGAATCTTGGAATGGTGGTGGAAGACATTGTGGAAGCTTTAAAACCCAACAAAATGGAGTTTGTTTCAATGTTGTCTATTAGAAAATATTGTTCTGATAGGGGAATCCCTAAAAAAACAAAATTTTTCTAGGGCATCTTGGTGTCCTCTGTGTCAATCCGTTGAAAAATTTGTCGATCACTTATTTTTGTTTTGTCCTTTTTCAAATCAGATTTTTTAGTTAGTTAAATCGATTATTTGCCTTGCGGTTCAGTGGCAGGGCCTCTCAATCAAAGAGGCTTGGTCTTCCTGGTGGAGGGCATTCCCAAAGATGCAGAATTTGCCTCTATTAATAAATTGGGGTATTTGGCATGACAAAAAATATATTATCTTTTAGGGCAAGGTTATCAATGTGGATCACCTTGTGGGACATGTATTTTCCATTTATGAATTAATTCTAGAAGAGGAGGAATCGTCAAGGTCGAGTATCATCAGAGAAGAAGTCATTGACAAATCTATCCCTTGGGAATATTTTAATAGATATTCCAACAGAGATGGTTTATGTGGCAATCAAGACATTCTATATCTATCGGATTTTCACTCATTCAGTCTAAAAAGTGTCTTGGGTCGTGGCTCAAATAATTTTGCTGAGCTCTTTAATATTAAGCTTCTCCTTCTTTCTGCGGATGAAAAAGGGTGCCGACAATTGCAACTTTTTGGGGACTCTCATGTGATAATTATTTGGTTCAACAAAACATCTATATATCATGTGAAAAATCTAAGGCCTATTTTAAATGAAGTTCTTATGATCAAGCAATATTTTTATTTGAGTTCTGTTCATCATATTTACAAGGAGCGAAAATTTGTGGCCGATGTTCTTTCCAAGGAAGGTGCGCAACAGGAGTGGGGTACATGGAAAGTTCGAGAGAAACTAAATGAGGAATCTTTTGACTACTTTCATCATCCCTTTATAGAGGGACTTCCTCAGATCAAGTAGTTGGGATTATTTCTAGAGATCTATACTCTGTTCTTTTGTGCTTTTATGGGTTATGTGCGGTGGGAAGTGCAACCTTTTGATATACATCTACAATCATGCATAATGATTGGCTCACAGATACAATTATTTTTTGTCCTTTTATTTATACACTGTTATATTTTGACCTTTTCGGATTAGCAACTTTGGACTTCTTGGGGTTTTCAGCAGTGGACAAAATATGTTGGTTATATGTTTGTATGTATCACTTTCTGGTCAGTGTCAGCGTTCTTCGAATGGGATCAGGTTTTGTAGTGTCATTCTATATTATCAATATGCCTTTTGGCATCTACAACATGTATATTTCATTATATATTAATGGAATATACGATTTTTCCTTGTGATATTATAATATATATATATATATATATATATATATATATATATAATATATATATAATATAGTATAATATTTATATATGCTTGGTTGATATGAGTTAAGATGCATCTATGCTGGTAGAGGATATATATATATATATATCCTCAACCAGCATAGATGCATCTTAACTTCATATCCACCAAGCGTCAAGAGGGATAAAATATTTTTAGGTGCAAACCTCTTTTAGAGTGAAAAGAGATTTGATCCCTCTTTGTGCTAGGTAGATATAGAGTTAAGATGAATCTAGAATGATTAATAATAAATTTAATACTATATATATATGTGTGTGTGTGTGTGTGTGTGTGTGTTTCTTTGCTTCATCTTTTCCAATTATAAACTATGTTAAACACTCTTACAAGCTAGAAAAGTATTATTTAAAAAAAATAATAACTATAATGATTTTATATTAATAAGTAGTATAAATTTCACAGCTCTAAGTTTTCCTACTTTGTTTGAAAAACCTAAGTTTTACACTATTTTTATTATACATTAAAGATGTAATAATTTTTTTTTAATTGCAATTTATGTATTAATCAAAATTCATATATCAAATATACATTTTTCTCTAGATTTCTCCTTGAGGATTTGAATTTGTTCATTATACATCACAAAACAAGACTAATATTGAGAATATCATACTAAATAAAACCCAAAATCCCATACAAATTTGATAGCTAAGACCAACATTTACCCCATAGCTGCACAACAAAACATGCACATTAGTTTATCAAGCAAAAGATCACATACAATACAACCAAGACACAATCGACCACAACAATACATCTTATCGGGGATCAGTATTTTAGCTAAAAAATGAAAGTGCTCATAATTTCTTCAGACTTGAATAACCAGATAGAGTTCGTCACTAGGATCCCAACACGGTGAATGGTTCAAAAAATCGACATCGTATGCAAAAGGTAGAGCTTTTGAAAGTTCGGTAAAAAAAGAAGTCAAAGTCAAAGTTTGACTAGATTTGACTGCATGCCCAGTCTTCATGCAGAGAATATTCTCCAGTTTCAGCCAGTGACACTGTGACAAGTGTCATCTTCAGATTCATGGCTCAAAGAAGGTGAAATTGCCTAATTGGCTAAGGTGGAATTTGATTTTTTATTATTTAATTAAATATTATTATATAAATTTATTATGTTATATTATATAATTTTTTTAATTATATTATATATTTTAAAAATATTAATTACAAAATTCGAATTCCAACCGCGCATATTTCGGTGGCACATATCATAGTTTTGGTGCATATTATTATATGTTATAAAAAAAATAGTGAAAAAATAGTGAAGAGCGAAGGGAGGGGGAATGGAACCCACAACCTCCCCCACCCCAATACATAAACATTTCCATTGCACCAAACATAGCACATTTGAAATAAGTAGCGTGCACATATATTTATTTCTGCATTAATTTCCAGCGACAGGGTGGTGGAAGCCAACCCCCACCCCATGTGATCATGTGCCCGAACCAAGAGCTGGGGGCCATCACTAAGTGCAATTAGTGCGCCACTAATCAATTTAGCATTTAATTAATCCATGATTAAGTTAGCGTAAATTATGGCGGAGCTACCAAATCTGGAACCGCCACCAAACTTGGCGGACTTAACTGGAGTCTCTCCAGATTTAGCAGAGGTTTTCTAGAAAAAAACTATTTGAGCCATAACTTACTCAATTCTCAGCCAAATTTCGGAAATGAATAGCCATTTTTGGCTAATTGGCATGCTAGAAACACAATGGAGTAGGTTTCAGAGGAAGAAGAGGTCATGTAAAAGTGTTTTTAGTCACTTAAAGATTTTTGAAGCCGAGGGCCACCAAGTGTTGGAGGTCATTCCCAGAGAAGATGGTAACGAAATTGGGTAAAAAAAATAGTCATTTATGATAGATTTGAATATTTTAAACTCGTTGGAATAGGTTCCAAGAGAGTTGGATGCATGTAACAACAATTTGAGCACTATTGAAGCTAATACAAAGGCCCACACTATGAAGCTGGACCAAGGAGATGTAGCCCAGGAGGGGTGAACTCTTTCAACAAAACTTTGTGTATTGAGCTCTGTTATTTGTGCTTGTTGTGTTTTATATGCTCATGTTCAACCATTTAAATTCATGCTTTTAATTTCATGCAAAACACTAAATTTCACCAAGTTAGGTGAATTGACAATCACATGCTCATGGATAAACTCTTTATGGATAAGCAAACCAAAGCAAAGAAAATTTTATATCTGGAAATGATACAAGCACATCATTAAATAGAAATCAATTTCAGATCAAATTGGTATCAGAGCACAAAGTTACTTGCTTGATTTGCTTGAAGGGTTTAATAGTTGCAATTGTTATGATTACAAGGTTGAAGTTGCAGAGAGGAGAAGGGAAGTTATGGATAGCTAGTCCTGGGATTAGGAAAAGAAGGAAGAAGGTTGAGATAGCATCATCCTCACCCAAAGGACCACTCAAGGCAACACCTAAATCACCTCAAGCTCCATCTCCATCAGTTGAGATAGAAGAGGCACTGATTGCACAAGAGGTTAAAGTGATTGAAGAGGTACAATCAGTACCAATTTTTGAGCCTGTATCCATAGCCATTATGTATGGAGAAAGAAAGCATGAAGGTCCCTCTTCAGAAGAGGAAGAATTCAAGAAATATTTCTCTACTTTGACTAAGATGGTTAAATTCCTCTATGAAGAGAGGAACGCCAGAATCGTCGGAGAGAGTTCTAAACCTCCACATGTAGAAGGAAGTTCAGAGAACAAAAAAGATGAGAAGAAGGATTCCAAAGGGAATGGTAGAAATCCACTTCCATCTCCACCATCCTCATCATCTTCACCATCTCACACAGCATCATCTTCCACTGTCACCACTTCCCATACTCATTCAGAAACCCCAAAAGGAAAAACTCCATTATTGAAATTGGACATAAAATTCGAACTTCCCATGTACAATGGAGAAGTGAATGCAGAAAATTTAGACAATTGGATTCGATAGTTGGAGGTATACTGCAGAATTTAGAACCTTCAAGAAGACGACATAAATATCTAGTTGGCTTCACTGAGGCTAAACGGAGATGCACTAGTTTGGTGGGAAGCAAAGACTGAAGAGGAAATGTGAATCCATGGTAAAATATCCATCACTTGGGTTGAATTTTCTTCTACAATTAAAAGGCAGTTTTGTCCTTTAGCCTATATGCAAAAATCCATTATGATTTGGCAGAATTTTAGGTAGCTTAAAGGTCAAACAGTCCAAGATTATACTCAGGATCTTAGGAAAAGGGCTTTATTGTTGGGAGTAAACTTGAACTCACAAGACACGGTCTTGAAATATATTGGAGGTTTACATTCCTATTTGCAGCATACTATCTTGATGTTTAACGCATGCAACTTAGATGAAGTATGTGTGCAAGCCACGCACCATGAGGCAAGGGGAAAAACATAGAGGAGAAAGGTGAAAGTTAGGGTAAGGGAAAAGAGAAGGGAGGAAAATGGAAGGTAAATAAGAATGCAAGTATCATAAAAGAGATGGAACAACTCACATGCAAAAATTGTTCAAAGACTGGCCATGATGAAGACCATTGTTGGCAACTTCATCCAGAATTAAAACCAGATAGATTGAAAGCCAAAGAGAAGGGAAAAATTGTTGCTATGGATGAAAAAGACTTAGGGTTAGATTAAAGAGATGAGCAAAAATTACAGCTATGGGTTTGAAAGGTCAACATGTTGAAAGTACTAGTTCCTCAAATAGTCACAACAACACTCCAAATGAAGACAAAAGGGAAGAGTTGTTCATTGTCAGAGTAATCTCAAATCATACCAAGATTGATGCACTCTTTGATAGTGGATCACAAGCAAACTTGATTTCAAAATACGTAGTTAAAGAGCTTAAACTTGAAACCGTACCACATCATAAACCATATCGTTTGGGTTGGATAGTTAAGGATGCCAATTCACAGGTTTCAAGGAAATGCATTTTTAGATTTTCTATTACTGCAAACTTTGTTGATGAAGTAGAGTTAGACGTGGTTCCACTTGACATTTCTGGAATTATCTTGGGAAGTCCATATTTGTATGACAGGAAAGCGGTGTTTCATCGCTATGAGCACAAATATCATTTTCTTAAAGATGGGGTGAAGTATATTGTGAGATCTCATCGCAAGAAACTGAACATTTCTTTAGTTAATGCAGGGCAAATGAAGAGGCTAGTGAATGCAAGTCAGAACTTGACATTGTTGATGATCAAACAAAGAGATGCTTTGAGTCATACTTTTCATAAAGATGCTTATATTTGTAATGAGTTGTTTCAGAATGATAACAGGTTGCCTTTGAAAGAAGGTGAAGAACATCTGCAGCAGCCAACATTGGTGTTGAGCTGTGTTGAAAACAAGGTGCCGATGCAAGAAGTTGCAAAGGTCAAAGAGAAGAGGACAAAGTAGCTTGGAAAAGAAAGCATGGGTTTCACAAATGTTCATTGTTGGTTTGCAAAAGGCACATTACAATGGTGAAGAAACTTGGGCAAGAGTCAACTCAATTACAAGGCAACAACAACTAAAAATCGCCATAGAGACAAAGTGCAAGGTGAGAAAGATTCCAGGTTTGCTTTGATTGTTGACCAAGGTAGGAATAAGATGTTTTCTGCAAAATTAGATTGTTGTTCTGCAAATGCAGAAATATTGCAGCATGATGGTGTCAAAGACAACAATAGATGGTCGTCAGAATCAAAGAAAAATTTAACTTTTATGAAAAGCTCCAAATAATGACATTAGGAAAATTTCAATGGATAAAGAATGGAAGGATGAGGGAACAATTCCCTCATCAACATAATCAATGATCAAGAGAGCTTTTGGGGTCCAAAAGGCTTCTAGTGGGGAGGAATGATCACAGATCAATATTTTAGCTAAGAAATGAAAGTGCTCAAAATTGCTTCAGACCTGAATAATCGGATAGCGTTCATTGCCAGGATTCCAGTGCCATGAACAGTTCAAAAAAACGACATCGTATGCAAAAGTTAGAGCTTCTGAAAGTTTGGTTAAAAAAAAAAAAGTCAAAGTCAAAGTTTTACTAGAGTTGATTGGATGCATAGTCATCATGCAGAGAATATTCTCCAATTTCAGCCAGTGACACTGTGACAAGTGTCATCTTCAGATTCGCCAGTTTGGCTCAAAGAAGGTGAAATTGCCTAGCTGGCTAAGGTGGAATTTGATTTTTTATTATCTAATTAAATATTATTATATATATTTATATAAATTTATTATGTTATATTAATATCATTTTTAAAATTATATATATTATATATTTTAAAATATTAATTACAAAATTCGAATTCCAAACGCTCATATTTCGGTGGCACATATCAAAGTTTCGGTGCATATTATTATATGTTATAAAAAAAATGTGAAGAGCAGAGGGAGGGGGAATGGAACCCACGACCTACCCCACCCCACTACATAAACCTTGCCATTGCAACAAACAAAGCACATTTGAAATAGGTGGCACACACATATATTTATTTCCACATTAATTACCAGTGGCAGGGTGGTGGGAGCCAGCCCTGTGGGCCAGTGCCCATCCCATGTGACCATGCGCTTGAACCAGGAGCTAGGGGCCAACACTAAGCGTGATTAGTGTGCCACTAATCAATTTATCATTTAATTAATCCATGATTAAGTTAGCGTAACTTATGGAGGAGCCACCAAATCTGGAATCGCCACCAAACTTGGCAGACTTAACTGCAGTCTCTCCAGATTTAGCGAAGGTTTTTTAGGAAAAAACTGTTTGAGCCATAACTTACTAAATTCTCAGCCAAATTTCGGAAATGAATAGTAATTTTTGGCTAATTGGCATGCTAGGAACTCGTTGGAATAGGTTTCAGAGGTAGAAGAGGTCATCTACAGGGGTTTTTGGTCACTTGAAGATTTTTGATGCCGACGGCCACCAGGTGTTGGAGGCCATTCCCATAGCAGATGGTAACCACATTGGGTAAAAAATAGTCATTTATGATATATTTGAATGTTTTAAATTCATTAGAACAGGTTATAAGAGCATTGGGTGCATGTAGCAACAAACTGAGCACTATTGAAGCTAATACAACGGCCCACACTATGAACTTGGACCAAGGAGATGTAGCCCAAGAGGGGTGAACTCCTTCAACAAAAAAATGTGTATTGAGCTCTATTATTTATGCTTGCTGTGTTTTTATATGCTATTGTTTAGCCATTTAAATTCATGCTTTTAATTTCATGCAAAACACTAAATTTCACCAAGTTAGGTGAATTGACAATCACATGCTCATGGATAAACTCTTTATGGATAAGCAAACCAAAGCAAATAAAATTTTATATCTGGAAATGATACTAGCACAACATTAACTAGCAATCAATTTCAGATTAACATCCAAAAACATCAAATAACCAACCAAGGGCTCAAAACATCATCGAACATATGAGGACCCCATTGACCAGGCCAACAACCAACCATATAGTCACAAAACTGTATTTTCAACCATCTAAAGCTTTATTCATTCTTAGAGGAGGAAATTGTGGTCGACACTCTCGCACATGAACCCGGAGGGTCCATAATATCTCCATTGTCAAAATCACATGCAATGTGGCTCTCCATGTGTGCCATGAAGGAATCGATCATATCTAGACAAAACCTCTGATTTTTAAGCATGCATTTTATGTCTTCCAGGGTGGAGAAGGCATTGTATCTCTCCCCTTGCTTAGCCTTAAGAAATAGACCCAACAAAGTTTTCATTTTCCACTATAGAGCGATTGAATTTAGTTATTTCATCTTCCTTCTTGGTGTGATCATGGTCAGGAAACCATGTCAACATGTTCTCTAGGAGCTCTGAATCAGAATGGGATTGATGCTTAATCCTTACAAAAGTCTCCAAATTTTGTATTTCCTTTCTTGTCTCTAGCAGAACAACATTAATGTATGTGGTAGCCAAATCATGGGAAAAAGTCTTACCCTTCTCTTCCCCTAGGGGGCGTTTCCACCTCCCCCCCATATGCAATGCATTATGTGGAAATTACAATGTATATTTGGAACTACTCATGAAGTTTTAATCGAAATCAAAAGACAAAAGCCTACTCTACTGCTCTGCGGAAGTTAATTAACAATTTAGAACAAAAAATTTAGACATGCAATAAGAAATAACACACATGCACATAATATTTTTCCCAGGGAAAGAAATCTGCTAAAAACCCCAATGTCTTCCTGCATTAATCTGATCAATAAAGATGTATTACAATTACTTTTGATCAACTAAGCATAACCTACAAGTGCATAACCTATCTCCCTGCTCACTGAGAAGATTTGACCCAGACTTAGTCAAAATTTTCCTTTGCTTGAGCTCTTATTTCCTTTCATTGTTCCTTGAGAAATTAGGCCGCTATTATTTAGTAAATTCCTTAACTTGATTGTGTAATTCCTTTAGGTTGATCATTTGACTGTATCCAACACCTGTACACTTAAGACTAGTCTACAATTGATGTTACACTATCTTGGAATATCCACCATGGTCAGGAAAGTCAAATTCTCTACATGCACTAGCTATTTTGGGATAATTGATCAGTTAAATAGATGATCACTGAGTTTGACTGAAGTCCCACTGCTTAACTGACCTTCCTCTAGTTACTCCAAAAGTTGGAACTAGTTTAACTGAAAACAACCTGAGATAACTGACCTTGATTACTATAAATTAGCAATCACACATGATCAACTGAACTCTAACTCCTCCAACTTGAATTTACTGAGTAAACTAGGTGACACAAGCCATGTCGCACAAGTTAACATCACCCAAGTTGTCTACTAATGTGGAATTTCAAATTTTCTCAATTTAATTAAGGCAAAATCAAATTGAGAATTTCTCGCTGCATTTTTCAAAAATCCCTCTTGGCAATAAAGAGATTATCAACCACTCCTATCTTGCACCTGTGGAACTCAGACTTCCCTCTTGAGAAGGTATTTGTCAAAATGTCAACATCTCGTTCCTCTATCAAAATGTACTACAATAACATTATTCGCCTCTGTACACAATATCGTAAATGGTGATACTGGATATCTATACGCTTGGATCGATCGTGAAAAATAAGATTCTCAAAGAGCATAATGCAACTCTTCTTATCAAAATAGATCATAGTTGGATCCATCATGTGACCAAATAATCCAACAAGTATCTTTCTCATCCAAATCACCTCACATGTTGCTTGATTTGTAGCCATGTATTCTGCTTCTTCCAAGATTAGTGCCACATATATTTGCTTCTTGTTGTACCAGGAAACTGCTGCAAACCCAACGCTGAAAATTCCACTTGATGTACTCTTTCAGTCTGATGGAATTCCTACATCTGTGAAGCCACACAACTTCACTCCCTTTGTTTGTTTATACCATTGTCCAGACTGGGTAGTTCCTCTGAGGTACCATAGAACATGATTAGCTACCCTCCAAAATAATTTGGTTAGCCTTACGATAGCTTGGCTCAGTTGGTTGACTGCATAGGAAATATCTAGTTGTGTGTTCACAAGGTGCATTACTGAACCCACCGGATGCCGATAAATGGTAGCATCCACTTCCTCACCTGAAGTGGCATCATCCTTCCTCCAATTGGTTGCTAAAGGTGTCTCCATAGGTTTGCAAATCTCCATGTAGAATCTTTGTAGTATCTCATTTGCATACTTACCTTGAGAGGCAAATAGTTCCCCATCACCTTGCCATACTTCCAACCAAAGGAAGTAGTGCATGAGACCCATGTCCATTTCAAATTCTCTTGCAAGGTCCTCCTTGAAGATATGATCAACTGCTCATCACCGGTGAAAATCACATCATCAACATATAAGACAATAATAATACATTTACCTTCGACCAAGATATGATATAGGTTTGTATTTGCTTCACTTTTGGTGAAGCCCAAACTGGTGAGATAGTTATAGATCCTGGCGTACTAAGCACGAGGTGCTTACTTGAGAATGTACAATGCTCACTTTAGTCTACACACATGAGACTCTCAGTCAAAAGTCTCAAAGCATTTTGGTTCCTTGATGTGCACCTCCTCCTCAATAACTCCATTGAGGAATGTTGTTTTTACATCCATCCAGTGGATTTTCCACCCCATCTGCGTAGCCAAAGAAATAATTGTATAATGGATGGGTACCCTTCTATTGGAGAAAAGGTTTCCTCATAGTCAATCCCTTCCACTTGAGAGTACCCCTTGGCCAAAAATTTGGCCTTGTACTTCTCTATGATTCCATTTTTTGTCTACTTTACCTTGAAGATCCATCTCAAACCCACAACCGATTTATCTGCCAGTCTTGGGACCACTTAACAAACACTATTATTTACAATGAATTCATATTCCTCCACACTGCATCAACCCATACAGGTTTCTCTATTGCTTCCTCGAAAGAGGATGGATTAGTCTCTACAAGATCAGTCATCAAATCCATGTAGTGAGTGTATTGATCTGTTGACCTTCTCTACCTGTGTTGATTTGAAGGAGAACCCACATTCTCCCTTGCATCCTACACAAGTCTCTTAGCTTCCCTGGTCATTTTTTTACCTTCTATGGATGGTTCTACTTGAGTGGCTATCTCTTCTCCTCAATTTATTGCTACTACACAACTTCTTGAGGTTTCTCCTACGGAGCTAAAATCTCTTCCTCTGATGGGATTTGAAATTCCCTTTCAAGAGAGCACTGCATGGATTTCTCCTCATCAATTTTTACATCCCTTCGCACAAATATCATTATGAGGGATGGAAAGTACACATGGTAGTTTTGGAGTGTTTCTATGTAACCCACAAATACCCCCAATTATGTTGTCAGCTCTAGCTTTTTCCTTGATTCTTTGGAGACATGACAATAAACAGAGGCTCCAAAAATCTTGAAGTGCAACACATTTGACTTCCTCCTTGAGAAATCATCCTCTAGAGTAATCATGCCTAGAATTCAATGATGACTCTGGTTCTGAAAATAGACTGATGTTTTGCATGCCTCAGCCCATAAATGCAGAGGTAGGCCTTGGTCATGCAACATCACCCTCGCTACTCCCACAATTCTACGGTTCTTTCTCTCAACCACCCCATTCTGCTGTGGGTTGTGGGGTGCTACAAACTCTCGTCGAAAGCCTTCTTGTGCACAAAATTTTTTAAATTCATTCAACGTGTACTCACCTACATTATCACTTTTGAGAGCCTTCACCTTCTTGTCGGTTTCTTTCTCAACTAGTGCCTTGATTTCTACGAACTTGGAGAATGTCTCATCTTTCTTCCACATGAAGAAGATCCTACACTTCCATGAGAAGTCATCAATAAAAATGACAAAATATTTGTGCCTAGTAGTGGAGCTTGTTGAGAAAGGTCCACAAACATCAGTGTGGATCCTTTCAAGGACTGCATGTGCTTTGATGTCCCAATCATAGAATGTGGATTTTGTGTACTTACCCAAAGTACATCCTTTGCATACATCCTTTTGAGAAAGTGCTCTTTTGGGGAGGCATGTGGTTATTTATTGCATGATCTTCAAGGTTCCATGATGCAAATGACCAAGTCTTTTTTGGAAAAGTTCACCTACATCGCGGATCAACACTTTTTTTCCTTTGTTCTTAATTCAACATAATCTTCCACATCTAGCTTATACACATTCTTCACATGAACCGCGATCTAATTCACTTGTCTTGTGGCTATGATTCTCAGGAATGTCTTTCCTTTGATGAACATAACCAAAATCTTCCAAACTGTAACAGAGACAAGATTTTTCTTTTGGATGGGAATGAACATGACATCCTTGAGCCTGAGGGGGGAGCTATATTCCCTCTAAAAGGTGACTGTACCAATCCTAGTCGTGCTATACCTTCCATCGTCCCCCATTTTGATGTGTTTCTGCAAATATTTTTCTTCTAGGTCACTGAAAATTTCTCTACACCCTGTCATGTGGAAGGGTGCACCTAAGTCCAAGTACCACACTCTCCCCATCATTGTGTTTTCCATGCATGAAATGAGGGTAAAGTCAAGCTCGAACTGTGAATCCAAGGCTTCACTTGCTGCTCCTCTTGAGGTCTTCTTGCTTGCCTTTTTGTGCGGACACTTCGTGGCATAATGCCCAAATTCATGACAATGGTAGCATTTAATTTTGGACAAATCTTTCTTCTTGCCCGCTTGGCTAGATTATGGTTTGGATTGAGATTTTTTCCCTTTTCCCTTCTTTGCCTTTCCATCCAATGCAAAGATTTTTATGATTCGGATTTAAACAAGAACGCAACAAATTATAGAGATAACCATAAACACAGAGATGTAGTGGAAATAATACTTCATTTCATTAATGTAAAATACTGAAACATGCTTACAAACAGAAATGGAACTAAACCAGCTAGGGCGATGGTAGCTTTATCTCTGAGAAGAGATGTGGCGGCTACATGCCTCTAAGTTGTGTTACAATGAGGCTTGAAATCCTATTTATTATTGAAAAACAATGGAAAACCCTTAACATCCCAAAACCTAACCCTACAAGATGAAATGCCAAATTGTGGGCCCTGTTTTGGGTAAGTTGGTACATCAACTTCCTGGGGTCATAACTTTGGCACCCAATCTTCGTTTGATGTGTACAATAGCTCCTTAGAATTACCTGTCTGAGAACTACAACTTTGGGAAGGCCAACATCTATCCATGGACCCATGTTACTCCTAGATTTCCCAAAAAACGTCGTTTAGGGCCTCAAAACGGCTCCGGAAGTTCAGGACTCGAAAAACTGCTAAAAAAGTAAATTGTGTTACAATTACAAAAACTAAAAAAAATGAAAGAGATAGTTGTGGGGGTCCAAGTGGGATAGGTGGGTGGAAACCAACATCCACCAGGATCATTCCCCTCCCTCCCCCGAGGAAGCAATGGTCCCTATTGCGTTGGGTTCCTCCATCTGTTGAACTTGGTCCCTGGTGAGCTATTCTACAATCTCGGATGTGTCCAGTAATAGTGGGAAGCAAGGTCGAGGGTGGTACACATTGAACACTTGGTGCAGGAGAAGTAATGGAGGAATGTTGTGCTCCAAAGCATTATACCCACAACCTTGGTAATGGTGTAAGTTCCATGTCGGTGTCGTTGGAGCTTCTGATGGGCTCTTGTAAGGCGTTCTTTCTACATATGCAACCAGACTTTGTTGCCTACCTGAAGCTTGTGTGGTACCCCTATGGGTGAGGAGAAGTTGTTCTTGTGTTCTTTCGTGACCGTATCCCTCTGCTGCTGCTACTGCATGGAGGAACCCTTCGCAGGGGTCATGAATGTGGTGACGATCTTCCCCTTACTTTGGGAGTGAACCAAACATAAAATGAATTTCCTAGTCTGGGAGATGAGCTTGTTGCCTTTCTTGGCAGTGATCAAAGAGGTGGCGGTAGGTGGGGCTACCTCCGGTATCCTGTATAATGAATTACACAAAGAAATAATGATAGCACGAGGCCTTGAATCTTATAAAGAATGTCGCCTCCACAAGTATGGTTGGCCTAATAGTACATCACAAACATCCAGAGGTGTAACATCACACAATACCTCGTCTGTGAAGGGTTTGATGCTATAAGGAAGGCGCACTGCTGGCGAACTTAGAGATCTCGTCCTTGGTGAAGCCACCTGATACTGTACGGGTGCGAGTGTGGTGTAGTCGGTATGCCCAATCGCTTCATGACCTCTGCTGAAATGAGGTTCTTTTGGCTCCCACTGTCAACAATGAATTGCAGCGGCGAACCCTTTACCCACATCTGTGAGTGGAAAAGACGCTCCCCCTCCTCTGGATCTTCGAGCTCATTCTTCTGGATCTTGGCGGTGGCAATAGTGGCATTGGGCTTTGCATCAATGATCTGCTTCCCTTTGCCATTCCCCTTGTCAGGTTCTGACTCAGGGTCGGAACATGCATCTGATTTTGAAGCCTTCAACGCTGCCACCAGCGACTACTTGGTCCGACACTCGTGTTGTGAGTGGGGCTCTTATGGAACTCACACCACTTTCTTGTGTCCTTCTTCGGCTTTGTGGTGTTTTTATTTTCTTGTGGCTTCGACAGGTTGTCTTGGGTCACCTTGCCTTGGCTTTGTCCTTTGGTATTTAGATTCGTAGATCCAAAGTCTCTCTTCTTCTGTTTTAACTTTTACTCGATTTTGACAGCGTATCGGTACACTGTGCTGAGCGAGGAGATGTTCAAGAACTCCATCTCTTCCTGGATGTATCTATGTAGGCAGTCGCAGTATTTGAGTACCAGATGCAGCTCAGAATATTTGATACCCAACTGTGTGTAAAGGGTATGAAAAATGTTTGTGAACTCTGGCACATCTTGGTCTCATCCCTACCGCAATGTGGTCCACTTTATGTCTTTATCCTTATAGCTTTTGACAAGGTAGTATTGCTCCTTGATGGCATCCCAGAAGGAATTCCAAGTGGGTGTGACTGAGAACAGTGAGTCCGTACTTTCATCCTTCTGCTCGCAATAGGTTTCCCACCAGTCCTTGACGTGGGGGGCTGCTTTGAGAAGAGTGAAAACAATATTTTCTCGACTCAAAAATCCATGAACAGAAAAATGACCCTCTAGCATATTTAACCATTTATCTATGGCGTCTACGTTTATCTAACCCTCCAATATGGGGATTTCAAAATTAAATTGTACCTTAAAGGGCATGGCATTTCCAGAGTAGCTACTGGAAGCCGATGCGTTGCCTCTGGGTAGCCGCTGAAGGATCTGGGAAAAACTATCCATCATTGCGTTCCTTTGTCGTTCGAGGGCTTCTTTGAGCAAGATTTTGATAGGATCTCCTGCCCCCTTGTCTTTCTTGTCTTCTGCCATGGGAGACTGTCGGGATTTGTGAGGCTAATCTTACAAAGGTTCAACCAGATCGAGCCCTAACTCCTTATATCCCGACCTCATTGGGGACATGCAAAGAAAAACATAGAAAAAACAGACCGCTCTGATACCATTGATCCAGATTTAAACAGTAACGCAACAAATTACAGAGATAACCATAAACACAGATATCCAGCAGAAATAATACTTCATTTCATTAATGTAAAATACTGAAATATGCTTACAAACAGAAATGGAAATAAACCAGCTAGGGTGATGGTAGCTTTATCTCTGAGAAGAGATGTAGCGGCTACATGCCTCTGAATTGTGTTACAATGAGGCTCGAAGGCCTATTTATTATTGAGAAACAATGGAAAACTCTTAACATCCCAAAACCTAACCCTAGAAGATGAAACGCCAAATTGTGGGCCTCGTTTTGGGTAAGTTGGTAAATCAACTTCCTGGGGTCGTAACTTTGGCACCCGATCTTCGTTTGACACGTACAATATCTCATTAGAAAGATCTATCCGAGAACTACAACTTTGGGAAGAGCAACATCAGTCCATGGACCCATGTTGCTCCCATATTTTCCAAAATATGTCGTTTAGGGCCTCAAAATGGCTCTGGAAGTTCAGGACCCGAAAAACTGCTAAAAATAGTAAATTGTGCTACAATTATGGAAACTGGAAAACTGAAAGAGACAGTTGTGGGGGTCCAAGTGGGATAGGTGGGTGGCCACCAACATCCACCTGGATCATTCTAAATCCTCACCTTTGGATGAAGTCCCACCTCTGGTATTCTGCCTTATTTCCTCTTGTACTAAATCAGACTATAAGCATTCCCAATTTGGTAGTTTCTCCCTCCCATTCACTGAATCTTGATAGCTATGTCAGTGCTTGGGAAGGCACAGAAGGGCTAGGCTTACCAAGTATTCTTCAGGGGCAGTAACATTGACCCCACCATGTTCATCATGACACTGTATAAACTTGCTCAAATACTACAGAATTATGTCATTCTTTTGCATCTTAATACTTCAAAGTTTATCCTTGAGCGCCAGCTTCCTATGGTCACTATTATTCTCGAAAACAATTCTGTCAGTTCTTTCCATATTGCGAACAAAGTTTCTTTTCCATGGAGATTTGAGACAATGTGATCCCATACTCCCTCCAAGATTATTCTCCTCGCCTTGGCTACATGTTTCTTCCACTGAGCAAGGTTTTAGGCATCAAATGCTTGTGTTTTTGCAACATCTAACTTGATGTATTCCATAAATCCATTGTCATCCCATACTACCTCCATGAAATCCATGCAAAAAATTAGAGGTTCCTTCCAAGGCATACTCTAGCCTTAGTCCATTGAAATCCAACTTCTCAACTTTGAATAAATCTTGTTGCACTGAGCTCTAAAATAGAACCTCCTGAGAACAACTTTGAATTCCTGCTCTAATGTGAATCTTGCTCTGATACCATGTAGAAATTATGATGTAGATTCGTAACTTCTCATGAAATTTTAATCAAAATCACAAGACACAAACCCAATCTACTTCTATGTGGAAGTTAATTAATAATTTAGAACAAAAAATTTAGACATGCAATAAGAAATAACACACATGCACACAATCTTTTTCCTGGGGAAAGCAATATGCTAAAACCCCAATTCCTGGTTGCATTAATTTGATGAATAAAGATGTATTACAATTTCTTTTTCTCAACAGAGCATAACCTGCAAGTGTATAACCTATCTCTCTCCTCACTGAGAAGCTGTAACCCAGACTTACTCAAAATTTTCCTCTACCTAAGCTCCTATTTCCTTGTGTTTTTCGTTGATAAATTAGGCCCCTATTATTTAGGAAAATCCTCAAATTGACTATGTAATTCCTTTTGGTTGATTGTCTGACTGCATGCAACACCTATGAACTAAAGACTAGTCTAAAATCGATGTTACACTGCCTTGAAATATCCACCAATCTTAGGGAACTCAAATTCTCTTCATGCACTAGCTATTTTGGGCTAATTGATCTGTTAACTAGATGATCGCTGAGTTTACTGAAGTCCCACTCATTAACTGACCTTCCACTGGTTCCTCCAAAAGTTGGAACTAGTTTAACTGAAAACAACCCGAGATAACTGACCTTGATTGCTACAAATTAGCAATCACACTTGCTGAACTGAACTCTAACTCCTCCAACTTGAATTTACTAAGTATATTGGGTGACACAAGCCATGTCACACAAGTTAACATGATCCAAGTTATCTGCTAATGTGGAAATTCAAATTTTCTCAATTTAATTAATGCAAAATCAAATTGAGAATTTCTCACTGCATTTTTCAACACATTCTTTGTCTTGGAGGCATAGTTTCTATGCTAGGGTTGCACTTGGAGCATCCACTAAATATCCCACGACCTGCAAAGTAACAAGAGAAGAAACTAGAGGATCATATTTCTAGACCAAGCCTTAAGCCAATTATGCCATCCCCGTACTACCAAACATCTATTTTAGACTCAAACGTGTTAGCAGAAGAGACAACAAAGAACATGTTTCCCTCGACAGACGTCCCACTCCCCAAAACCATGAGATAATGAAACATACTCAGATATAACGCAAGAACCCAAATGCTAGACACAAACAAGGCGACTCGAGAACCAATTACCAAGAGACTTGTAACACAATACTCAAATAATTCACACATAAGTTCCCTCGAATTTTCATTAAAACAACCACCTCTTGCATCAAAACACCCAGAAGACTAAGACTCTGAAAACAATTACACCAACAGACAATGAAGGACCTTTGACCCCTTACAAATACTAAGGACTGGACTACAATAGACATATGCACTAACCCTGGCAGAACAAACTTGAGCAACAAGCTTATAAAAGACAAACTAACCAAAGAAAAAAGGGGAATGACCTGATAATTCCCACATGAATAAACATTTAGTGACCTCACTAGCCGAGCACGGTGCTTGGTGCCCTACAACCATAAATAATCCCCAACGCCAGGAGAGCTTCGTTGCATCACCCAAGTCGCACGTAAGTCATCAACTTTTCCACCTCTTGCTTCATTTACACCCCTGCACCATGGCTTAGAGCTCACCACCGACTTTGCTAGGGAAAATAACCAACAAAGGGAGGTCGATGACCAGTCCTTACCTCCTCTCCAACCTTAACTAGTGTGCTCTAGAAACTTCATACTACTATAAATATATAGAAATTGTCAACTATTGTTATGCATGCCACTACATGCGGGGGTAGGTCACGCCCCTCCCAACTTTAAATGCATCTTATGTCTGTGGGGTGGCAGGCGCTACCCCAAAGCCCCCATCTCTTCAATTTAACACCCCATTAAAAGAATGATGTAATAAACTTTAAAATTAAGGAAAAAATATGTTTCTAAGTAAAAAAAATTATTTGAAATAATGATTTCTAAATCAATGGAACTAATTTCCAATTGATTTAAAAACCAATAGTTATTTAGCTAATAATTTATATTTTTTAAAATTATTTGTAAAATTGATGTTATGCAACTTTTCAAATTATTAAATTAATTATATATATTATATATATATATATATATATATATATATATTAATAATTTAACAATTTAATTAATATATAGAGATAGATATTAGATTTAATTAAAAAGTATGAACAAAATGTGAACCTAAAAAATGATAATTACTTAAAATATTATAATAAAATTGTGAACCTACTTTATTAAAAAAACATGGTTATAATAGATAAAACATATAAATAATGAAATATATAGAAGGCTATTAAAAAAAAGGCACACACAACTTGATATTAATAACAATATTTGTTAAAGTATATATAGTTAATAGTTTATTTATATATTTAACCTAACATTTTACTTAAATAAATTTATATCCATTATTTTAATAATGACTTTTTAATAAAAAGAATACAATTTCTTTTGTTTTTATTTTACATTTTCTTTTCCCAATTATTTCTATGTTTCAATTTGCTAATAAAAAAGATATACTAAATATACAACCAAGTTTTTACTAATGATTTAGGCCTACCCAATACCAACCTCAAGTATTTGCATAAATTGTTTGCTCTAGACAATTACCAGTGATTTCAGCCTACCCCAATACCCAGCTCATGTATTTGCATAGATTGTTTGTTCTTCTCCTCACTAAGTCCAATTTTTACGATTGACATGTTAAAGAAAAACTCTAGTGTGCTTCCAACCTCTTTACTTTTTGCTAAATCTTGAACTTTTAAATTATAAAATAATTTATAAATTTGAGATTTTTGTTAGATTATATCATTATTATATTTTGTCGCATTCAGTTGATTGAGTATGGGGTTTATTTTTGAATACAAGCATTTTATTACGCTTATTTATAATTTAATATAGGAATTTATTTTTTATTATTACTGAAATTTATTTTATTTGTAAGGTGATTGGTTGAGGTTTTTATATTATAGATTGTTTAATAACTTTCTTTTTATAAGTTACTAATTTTTTTTTTTTTGTTTTATTTCCTTTTTATTTAACTTTTTTATTTTGATTTTGATTTTTTCTATTATTTTTATTTCATGAATATAATTTTTTCACAATATTTTCAATTTAAAGTGACTAATTATAATATTAAAAAACATATTTTAACAAATTTATAATTAGAAACAATTATATATATTAATAACATAAAAGACGGGATACACAAATATAAATATAAAGACAAAGGACACATATATAGATATATGTTATTTTAAATATAACAATATTAGTTAATCATATTTCTTAATTTTTAAGATAACATTAAACAATTATAATATTTTATTAATTATTTTATTTTTATGATAAATCTTATTTTATTATTTTTTCATTAAATTTAAATTTAAGCTAAACGACAAATACTAAATACTATATATTTCTTGTTAATATAATTAATATCTAACTTAAAATACTTTAAATTATAAAAACAATCCATAATCCATAAATTTGACAATTGTTAAAATAAAATAGATACTTTCAGATAAAAAAATACAATAATTTTGAAAAAAAAATAACAATTATTTTGAAGAAAGAAAAAAGAAAATAACAGATAAATTATTCCCAATTTAACTCCCCCACTTTACTAACTATTCCAACTTAAACACCAAAAAGTGGCCATCAAACTGAATGAGATAACTCCGAATTATGATGTAAGAGAAAAAAGAGATACAATGTTTCCAATTTAACTCCCCCACTTTGCTGACTCCTCGAACTTAAAACCAGAAAACAAGGGCCCATCAAAGTGGTTGGTGTAGAAGAGAGAATTGGTGAGGGTCAAATTAATGAATCATGTTGTTGCTTGCCAGACAATTGGTGTTATTGCAAGGTGGGCCATTACCATTATTTGTTTGTTAATGGTCCTTGACCACATTACATTTAGTCTCCTTTTACCCTACAATGAACAAACAAGAGCTATCATGTTGCAAGGTGTGCCATGATCATTATTTAGTTCTACACCCTATTTTTGACGCAGTAGTCTATAACGCGACTTTTTGAAAGCTTTTCCGGCGGATTTTTCCAGTCAAAATCCTGCAGCAATTTATTGGAATCCCAAGTTTGATAGCTAGTTTCTGCACAATCAATGGCTCCCAAGGGTTTTTCAGGGGGCTGAATCCAAATATGCAGTTAAAAAACCATTTTAACTCCTAAAAATCAAGATTTAACCTCATTTCTTCCGCCGGATTCCGTCACCGGAATCTCCAAAAAGTCGCATTATAGACAACTCCATTTTTTACTATCCCGTATTTAGGTATTTTTATTTTATTTTATTTTTATTTTTATTTATTTATTTTAACTCATTGAAGTTGGATAAATATTTTCCAAAGCCTAAAAAATCAAGTTGTTTTAGTGTGATTTTTTGGAAGCTTTTCCAATGGGTTTTTTCACTCTAATTTCTTTAAAATCCGGCAGGAATCTATTGAAATCACAAGTTTGATGGGTAACCCTTGCACAATCTAAGTGCCCTAGGGGTTTTTGAGGGTGCAGAATGCATATATACAGTGATAAAACCAGTTTAAATAACACAAATCAAAATTTTACCTCAAATTTAACTCAAATTTTTCTTTCTCCAGCAGATTACGGCACGGAAAACTCCATAAAGAACCAGAGTTATTCACATAGTAATACCAAGGTTGGAATTTCAAAGCAAAATGATTTATTAAATTTGATGAATTTCACACCTCTCCACTTTTTTTATAATTTCAAAACAAAAATCCTTTGACAATTTATAAATTTTTTCTTTGACAATTTGTAAAGTTTTAAACTATATACATTGTACAAATCACCCGTTGACAATCAATTTGCTGATAAATTTCATCGCGGTAGTCTAACTAGCTGGAGCCGGAGGAATTGCCGTGAAAGTTATGGAAATTCATTCTGGTCATATTTAGAGAAAATCCGGCAAAGATTTTTGTAAATCCAAGTTATAGTTGTTAAACTTCAAAATTTTTGGTGTCCTAAACGTTTTTTATGGTGCTGAATCCATTTCCAAAATCTAAATCAAGATTCAAACGCTGTCTATACAAAGTGTTTTTGAAATTTTTTGCCTAAATTCCAGTCACTTTTAACCTTCCTAGCGGTTCCATACCCGAGTGGGGCCTAGTGGTAGCGTTTGATTCAGGGTACAACAACTGAGCTGTCTCTAGGCAGCAAGTTCCAAGTCACCGCAGACAGTTCAACAATTATTCCACGCGCCTGGGTGCTGTGCATGCGTGCACCTGAATCTAGATGGTCAACTAGTAAAAGCCAGACGTGAAACGACCCCTCCATATCCTTAAAAAAACTAATCGTAATATTCCTCTTTATTTTGTGTAGTGTTATCTATTTATTTACCGAATTTTCATATAGTCGTGGTGGGAAGTGAAAGAATGTATTGCTTTGCGCCTAATCTCAATATGCATTGAGTTCGGTTCTTTGGGTTCCTTGAAAGGATCATTGAATTCGGTCTTTTGGTTGCTTGAGAATAAAAAGAAATTGACCCTCCTCCCCCACTTTTATTTTGTCTTACGAATTATTTTAAATGATGTTGCCTAACTGTTTAGGTTTTTTTATTTTTTTTAAATTTATTCAGAGTTAGGTTAGATTTGGTTGGAATATGAAATTTATTTATAAACTCTGTATAATTAAAGTGATCTGGGAGCTTTTTTAAAATATTAAATCTATTTATATAATTAAAATCCATTTTTAAACAACAATAAATATGATTTAACCAAAAAATATTTTGACAAGTGACTTGAGAAACTACAACTAAAGGGTATCTAAACTGTCAAAATTATTTGGGCATTGCATCAGGCATGAGCACACCAACCCTAAGCTGATGGGTTTTTAGGGTATCTCCCTGACTGGGAGCCTGTCTCCTCCACTGGGTTTTAGCATGTCTCCTCCCCTAGCACGAGTGCAACAAAGGGTTTTAGCATGTCTGCAATAGAGGGTTTTAGCATGTCTCCTCCCCCTAGCAAGGGTGCAATGAAGGTTTGATCGTGGATCGACTTGCTAATGAAGTCCACCATCATGAACCGATTGTGTGAGCAAGACCTAAGCACAATTGAATTAATTGTTAAATTTATCTTTTTAATTAATAAATAATTTATTGATTTAAGTTATATTGTTCACATAAATTACTAATCAAATTTTAATAATATTAAATAAAAAATAAAAATAAAAATAAAAACAATAAAAATGTTGTTCTTCTTTATTATATTCTAACATAATAAAAAGATCACTATTCATAAATTGTTATTTTTTAAATAATATCCATAAATCCCTGATTAGGTGGGTTCAAAAATCAAGGGGGGTCCACCAAACAATAACTCAGCTCAATTGCATTGCACTAGCAAATGAAGATTGCATGGTACTGAAAAACATAGAATTGGAAATATATAATGTGTTTTTCTCTTTAGAAGACATAAAGAGAACAATGAGAAATCTTCATTTCTTCAAAGGAAAATTAGATGAAAGGTTGACCCATATAGAAAACCATCTTGCTCCCCTTAGTTTGAATGCAAAGGACCCAACTCCTGTTTCATCCTCAGATTCTTAATGGTTTGCAAGTGTGTCAACATTTTGGTTCATGTTATGTTTTGCACTGTGATGATATAACCATAATGCACAATGAGTGATTTTCTTTTTGGAATTTCTATGTAACTAACACGATCACATTTATTTAAATAAATGTGGTTGATATACTTGATAAACATATATCAATCAATCACATACACAACCACATTACTAAATACTAATATTATCAATAATATTATTATTAATATATTAACTATTATTTACTATATATATGAATTCTCATCATCAAAATTATTATTATATGAATGGTTAGTTATTAATATATAGATATATTCTTTTATTATATATTATTATTATTTTATATTATTTATTATTATTAATATTAATTTATATTACTTTATCATTAATCATATTAATGGTATAGATTGAATATAGATATCGATAAATATATAATAATTAATAAATATCAACGAATCATAATATATGTAATAATGAGGGACAAAAACTTGTGGATTAGGAGGAATAGTAATGAACCTATGGGAGGAAAGGATGGGGAAATTAGAAGGCCACCATAATGGTTTAGGGTAAAAACCCTAGTTTTACTGCAGCATACTCCCGCGGGCACCCGAAGCCAAACAACCAACAGCTGTCTCCATCTGCCGGTGGTTATCAGCTATTAGCATGGGTGATGTTATGGAGGTCAAGGAACTTGATTATTCCGAGGATCCATTTCCTGACCACGTCATTTTTGGAAACCCTAACCTTATTTCGTTGGCATCTGGCTCATCTCTCTTGTCCATCTCTGTTTCGTCAAGCACTGTGCCGATGGTTACCTATCCTGGTCATAGTATAGCTCCGTTATTCTTTGGGTCACTTTCCATTGATTCTCCCACTCTTGACTGCCCTCCATTATCATCGGGCACTCTCCACATTCTCACTGCAAACACTCCACCCTCACCCTTTTTTGATCCGAATCCGCCGGCAAACCACCTCCATCCGTCCAGCTCGACTCTTTTCATAGCTCTGCCTAAGGATCTTCAGGCGTCCGGCAGACAAATCCCTCCCATCTCTACAAACTCTCCGTCGGGCTGTTTCGAAACCCCTACGGTGAAAGTCAAAACAACGGCTCAACTACCACAAGAGGGCTCACCTGATCTATTGACAACCCATCCATCTACCCCACGAACTGGGAAACGGAAGACGAAGTGTGTGAAGGCTACCTCAAAGGACATCACAATACGTTTTGGCGAGAGTACTTCTATTGGGGAGGCTGCATACATGGCTAGCACTGTGCTGGTTGGACATGTTCGAGGTCGAGCATACTTAGCAGACAGGCTCATCTTATGGGTCCGAGAGATTTGGGGAAGTATGTTTAAAGAACTGCCTGAGGTGTAGGTATTGCCCAAGGGTTGGTTTGATCTTCATTTTGCAAAAGAAAATTACACAGATCTGATCCTCACCAGATACTGGCATATTGAGATGGCTCCTATACTCCTCAAGAGATGGAGTCCCCTTTTTGACCCAGAGAGGGAGCAAATTGGGGCGACACCTCTATGGGTTCGCTTGCCAAGGCTTCCACTATAGTATTGGTGCGAGGAGGTTTTCGTAAGAATTGGAAATGCCCTTGGCACTTACTTGGACCATGACAAAACCATCGTGCAATTGAAGAACTGAACCCTAGCTCGCATCCTGGTCCATTTGGACACTCGCGAAGGTTTGGAAGAGAAAATCACTCTTCAATGGGGGAAATATACTCAGGTATAGATCTTGGACTACGAAGGAGTCCCCTTCCGATGTAGAAGATGTCACAGAGTAGGCAACATCTTTATGGAATACCCACTTATTAAAAAACCAAAGGATCCTCCTATGGCACCTACCACTTCTACAGGGATTGATGCAACGGCTCTGAATCACTCTCCTAGTTCGTATCCTCATCCACCGGTCAACATCATCACCTCAAGGACGGTGGAAGAAGTACACAAAACACCATCGCCCCCACAAGAGCTCGTGCAGCAGCTGAGGCCACAAAATTATTGGGTATTTCTCTGACCTCTAGCCCTTCCTCTTTTTCTTATTGCTCATCTCTTGTATCATCCACCATTAACACATCTGTGGCTCACTGCACACTGGCTCCATCATTACCATCCATCGCCACCACCACGCCATATTTTCCCTCATTATCATCCAATTCCACCTCCCCTTCATTTAACGAGAGGTCATCATCTCACATTTACAACCTACGCTCTCATTCTCACACTGATGGTCACCCAACCCATATCTCTGGTTTGGGACTTACCCAACCTGGTTCGGTCTTCCTTGCGTCTCGTGGGAGAAAATCAAATCTATCATAGCCATCAAATGGGCTGGAACAAAGGTTGCCTCTAGTAGACAATCCACTTTGGAAGGGGTTCTTAGAGCACTGAATAACCCGGGCAGGGTTCCCCCATGAAGTGTCTCTCATTCAATTGCATAGGCATGGCTAATGCCTCCAAGAAACTAGCCCTGCATCGACTATTCGAAGTAGAGCCTTCTGATATCATTATGCTGCAAGAAACCCTAGGTGAGGCTGAATACATCACCAACACATTAATTTCATTAACTCTTGGATGGCAATTTTTGGCCATGGATGCTTTGGGACGATCGGGGGGTCTAGCCATTAGCTATAATTCCTGCATCATCAGGGTTTTAGCATCCTGGGGAGGCCATGGATTTATTGGTTTAGATATTTTCTCGGTGGAGCTTGGTCTACACCTGAGGGTTATTAATATATATGGACCCTGCCATCAGCGGGAAAACTTCTGGCAACATCTGCTAAATCTATCGATTTTTTCTCTTGATCACATCATTCTTGGGGGAGATCCCAATTTCTCCATGGGATTTGGAGAATCATGGGGGTCACAAGCATAAGTGGACTCTATCACTGGCTATATGACCAACCTTCTGGAACTACACAACTTGATGGATATCCCCATGAATAAGCCACTCCCTACTTGGTGAAACAGAAGGGTGGGGGACGCTACACTAGCCAAGAGATCAGATCGTTGTTTTATTAAGGTCCCCCTTATGAATCAATTGCACCATTACAAATAGTGGGTGGGTTCCAGGGGTATCTTAGATCACTCTCCCATTTATCTTGAAGTGTTTGGCCCCCATCCAAAACCAAAATATCCATTCAAATTTAATCATGTCTGGCTTCAGGATCCTAATTACATAAACATGGTCTCGAATTACTGGAATGCCAACCCTATTGATAGACATGAATCCTTGACAAAGGGTTTCTTCTACAACCTGTCCCAGCTCAAGTATCTATCCATCAAATGGGCCAAAGAGAAACATCAGAGGAAGAAGCTATTATTGTCCCAAATTGAAGCTGAATTGAGTATATTGCTCGATGACCACAACCTAGGATTTACTTCAGTTGATGACAAAGCTCACCTGATCGAGCCAAAAAACCAAAAGGCAAGGATTTTGAAGGAGAGAGAGGAATCTTGGCACCTCAAGAGTAGAGCTATCTGGTTACAAGAAGGAGATGACAACGCAAGATTCTTTCAGAACTATGCTAAAGGTAGAAAAGTTTCAAACACAATATGGAGCTTACCCCTACACGATGGGGGAGTAGTAGACACCTTTCACAAACTCTCCCATATTGGCACCTCTCATTTTAGGAATCTCTTCAAAAACCCTCCTAGGTCAAATATGGCTAATATCATTAATGTTGCGGGACATTTTCCCCGGTTTGTTAATGATGATGAGGCCAATGAGCTAATCGCTCCGGTTATTGCAAGCGAACTGGAAGGAATGCTGAAATGGTTCAAAAAGGACAAAATTCCTAGTCCAGATGGGTGGATGATAGAATTCTATCTTGCATTCTATGAACTCCTGGGGAATGATTTGTTAAAAGTTGTGGAAGAGTGCAGAATATCTAGATCCATTTACAATGTTGTCAATTCGACCTTTATTGCTCTCATCCCAAAATCTGATTCCCCTTCCTCTTTCAATGACTATAGGCTTATCTCATTATGCAACTGTCTGTAGAAAATTATATCCAAGGTCATTGCAAATTGTCTTCGACCCATTCTTTCTCGCCATATCGCCCCCTAGCAATTTTCCTTTTTCAAACATTGCCAGATCCATGAAGCCATTGGCTTGACCCAAGAGGCCATCCACTCGATTAGGACTAAACACCTAAAAGGTATCATCTTAAAGATCAACCTCGCAAAATCTTTTGATCGAGTCAGTTGGCTCTACATCAAGATGCTCCTTATACACCTGGGCTTTCCTCATGATTTCATTACTTGGATTATGGCTTGCATCACCTCCCCTACCTACAGTGTTCTCATCAATGGACCTGCCTCCCACTTCTTTCATGCTGAGTGGGGTCTCAAACAAGGCCGCCCCCTCCCCCCCTTACTTTTTATGATTGTTATGGATGGGCTTAGCCGTTTACTAGCTAAAGCTAAAATAGATGGCAACCTTCGTGGCCTCAACATATCTGAATCTTGCTACCTCTCTCATCTCCTATTTGTGGATGATGTTCTCATTTTCCTGGACGGGAGCATCCAAGACACTCTCACTTTCTCCAAATTACTCTCCCTCTTCTCGTTGGCTATAGGTATGCAGACTAATCAAGGGAAATCTATCATTACCTTAGCCCTCACTTCCATCTAGGAGTCATAACTTGCACAACAACATTTCCCTTATTGCATCATCCCACTTGACAGGGGGTTCAAATATCTGGGATTTTGGATTAAGCCTCTCAGCTAGAAAATTGCATATTGGGTCTGGCTTGTCACCAAGTTGGAAAAAAGGCTCTCTAATTGGAGTCATAGATACTTATCTAGAGCTGGCAGATTAGTGCTCATCAAATTTGTTCTTGAGGCCACTCCTATTTTCTGGATGGCATTAGCATGGATCCCTAGAAACATTCTGGCCCAACTGCAACAACTTTGTAGCAGATATCTCTGGAATGGCCATCAAGACAAAAAGATCTTTGCCTGGGTAAGCTGGAACAAGATTGCCTTGCCTAAAAAATGGGGAGGATGGGGGCTAAAAGACCTACCCCTATTTTCACAAGCCTTGGCTGTAAAGATGGGATGGACTCTACTGATTGGGCAGAATCTATGGACTACAATTTCATATCACAAATAAATTTGGCCACATCAAATTATGGATTGGGTCTGTGTGCCAAGTTGGCCTAAAATTGGTATATCTTCAGTTTGGAAGGCCCTTCTACACTCCCTGCCTAGCATCATAAACAATCTCGTTTGGAGAATAAATGATGGATCAAAGGCTCACATTTGACTGGATCCCTGGGCTGGGGGAGGAGGTAGATTCCAACTATCCAGAGAGCTCATCCAACACCTTCATTCTCATGAGATAAAGGTAATAGCACACATACTGGATCCAATGAATACCAACATATTCTCACAGGGATGGAAAACTGCCCAACGGGTTGATATTCCACCACAATGGCATCAGGAATGGCATGAATATATAAATGCACTATGTGAATCACACATCAAAACTAAGGAAGGACCAGATGAACTCATCTGGAGTCTTACTGAGAATGGCATTTATTCTCCAAGGGCCAGATATCTCAACCTGATTTCACACAAACAGTCAGAGCAAACAGTAGTTTGGTGCAAGAGTATATGGAAGCTTGTAGCGCCCCCAAGAACAAGATTGTTCTTTTGGTGTATTCTCAGAGATAAAGTTCCCATGGGAGAATCACTATCACACCGATCCTTTCATGGCCCACACTGGTGTGTCTTATGCAAGAATTCTTCTGAATCAATAGTGCATTTATTCCTTCAATGTAATACTTTAAACAATATATGGCAGAATGTCTCAACATCAATTCATATACCTGGGAAATGGGAGGGTGACAACATAGGTTGTGCCTGGGAAAACTAGTGCAATCTGCATCATGGCACTAAACTATTATGCCTCCTCCTAATTATCTGTTGGCATTTATGGCTGGCTCGGAATAGTATCATATTTGAGGACATACCTTTCTACTAGCCTCATATAACAGCCCGGATCATATATGCTTATCATGAGCTACCTGAGCCACACAGACCTCGGCCTCATAGACCGCATGACCCTGCTCCTATTGACAAAAACTTTCCATGGGATTTTTTTGATGGTGATACACAACACCATGGATGTAGTGGGGGTTTCATACTATACATTAATGAACAACATTTCTACAAAGTCATGATGGGGCTTGGCGAGGGAACAAATAACTATGCAGAGCTCATTACACTCCATCATCTACTACATTTTCCATTGGGTCATAATTGCATGGACTTAAAAATATATGGTGACTCAAAAATCACAGTAAATTGGTTCAATAATATTATTGTCTATCACTCACACACACCCTATTAGCTCCTGCTGCAGCAGGTATGCATTTTTCATGATTGGCATTTCACAGGCCAAATATGTTGTACTTTGCTTGCTGCAATGCTCCATATTTGCTCAAACAGTCTCCACATGAAGAAGGCTACCTCAAGATTCATTCAATTGCCTTCAGAATTTTGTAAAAGTTTTCCTGGTATCGCCACTTTTAGTTAAAGGGAGGTCCAAACAGTTTAATCTTGGTCTCCCTAAGTTTAAATTTCATGTTTTAGAATATAGAGATTGTAAGTCTGTCCAAACAGTTTAATCTTGGCAGACCCTTAGATAGGTAGAGAAACAGAAGAGTCCAACAGTGTAATCTGGGCTCTGGAAGAAATAAGGGTAGTATGTAGATAGGAAGGCATCAAAAGAAAAGTGTATGTTGGGTTTGCAAGTCTAAGTGCACCCCAAGCAAAAGAAGAAAAAATGCTAGGCAAGTAGGCTGGGTAGGTAGTTCTAAGGTTGTTGAATTGATGACAAGTTCCAAGCTTGCAGGTATCATCATGTAGAACATAATCAACAAAGATTTGTAAGAAAAAGGCTCAAATGAGGTATAACTAACTCCCCTTCTCTGCTTTCCCCCGATCACTAACTAACATCCCCAAAAGAGGTCAAGATCTGCTTGACACCTCTTAAGTGCATCATCTTCATCACTCCGGTTGAGTAAAGATCTGCTTTACACAAAATTGTTCCATATCTTCTCCCGAAGTATGGTCCTACCCCCTGCAACAGCCTAAGTTCTCCCGAAACTTAGTGCCTTCTTATCATCTCCATATTAACCACTAACGTTATTATCTAGCTCCCTATGTTTCCTGTCCCCGTACTAATATTAAGTAAATTCCCCTATGTAATATCCCTTCCCCTGGTTGAAAAATAACCATAGCAAGTCCCGGGAATTGTTTAGTTTATCAGAAACTAAGCAAGAACCCAACCTCCGAAACCACCTTCCACATACTATGGATTCCTTCCTAAGTATAAAACTCCCCCGAAGTAGTCGGACCCCTTCCGAAACTTCAAAAGCCCTTCACACCCGCTTACTTACCTTTTCCCTTCAAAGTCGTTTTCGCATCGCAAATTCGCCATCTCACATTCATGCAAAACAATGACCACCCGTTCCCCGCCGATGCGACATCGCGAAATCAACGATCAGCGATCACACACGCCGAGTGTCCACTTTGTTCACCCCTCCCTCTCCGCCGATGCGATATCGCGATATCACATATTGGCAATAGAAAGCGCCAAACGTCCAACCCAATGATCCCCCTCTTCCCCGCCGACGCGATATCGCGATATTGCATCGGAACCTCTTCACCAACAGTTCATCCAGTACCTCACCACGTCGCGCTGTACCAGGGACCCTCTGATGACGTCATCCGCCGTACAACCGACGCAGTGCTTACGTCAGCAGCCAGAAAAGCCGAAAAAGCTTCGCGCAAGGAGAAAAGTCACACTTCGGAGCTCCAGATCAAGAAACAGAGGCAGTTTTCAATGCACGAATATTCGCGCATCGCTACAGGAAATAGGCCATTTCGAGGAATCTTTAGGGAATCTTCTAATTGCCGAGCCCACTGCGCGCCAAAAAAGCCCGAAAATTGCCCAATGGTGCCAAAGGATCCGGTTTGAAAACAACAGCAGATCATTCACAAAGTTTAAAGTGTATCAAATCAAATCAGCAGGCTTCAAGCGTGTCAAAGAGTATCAGTCGACGACAGAAATCATCAATGTAGCGGCAAAGTGTATCAGAGAATATCTTGAGCAGCGGCCCAAAGCAAGAGAAATTTGAATATCTTCCAGCCGATCAATAGGAGGAGAGCAAAATCACTTGAAGCTCTCAAATCATAATAATTGCACATTCAATTCGCACCAAAGCCGAACTGCAGTCCCAAAGCACATTCACTTCAGCAGCACCGCATCTGGCCCCCAAGGGCCACCTCGTCACCTGTTCCGATTCAGCTGCCCCCAGCGCAGCCAAAAAAGATTTGCTTGCATTTATTTCCAGCAGCACTTAGATTTTTGAAGAATTCTAAGCCGACCTGTCAAGGTCACTTGTAATGATGTCTTCCTGATATTTTGTTTATAAATACCACCCGAAGCGATATTGTAAAGGGTTGGTTGGTTGGTAGTAGTAGTTGTTGGTCAGTTTCCTTTCCAGCAATTTCTCTGAGTAAAGACTCGCACTGTAACTGTCATATTTTTCATAATCAAAGATTGCTGAAAACATGGATTGCGAAACAACTTGTTGTTTTCTCTTGGCCAAGGAATGATCACGGAATTCCTGTGTCTCTGCATGATCCAATAAGTGTTCTTCTCCCCTGTTTATTTTATGTTTTTATCATCTTTCTGCCTTTATAAGCTGCAGGAAAAAAGAATAGCTTAAGATTTGTTTAAATACACCTTAATTTCAATTTCTGCACTTTTCGATGTTTTTTGCTGAAACAGCTATGAGCTAGAATTCTTAACTGCTCTAGCTTACCCGGTTTCGTTCGTATATGAGTGCATGTCTTTGGAATTCTTAACTGCTCTGGGATCCCACTCATCTACTTCTCCCCTTGGTCAGCATGATGAAATGATTCTCTTTTGCCTTTCATCCCTGATATTCATTCCGCACCTTCAGCAATCTGAGTATTGTATCCTGCGTGGCTATCCCGCTCCGTATCCCCTTGTGACCAAGAAAATGCTCGCATGCCTCAATCTGTGACTCCATGCCCAATGGTTCAGAACTTATAACACCTTACTGTGCCTCTTTACTCAAGAATCCTACCTTCCTTCCAATCACAGTCAACATTCCCTTGAAGTCAAAAAGCTAGCCTAAAATCCTCAACTAAGGTTGAACCTAAAGGAGAGAGCCCTCTCCGATTGCAGGTAGGCTAGAACCTGCAATCAGAAGATTGGTTTGTGGTTACCTCGGCCGTATCCCTAATAGGAGCCTAGGGACAACCTGAGTGATAACACACCCAACAATATTCTGGATGAAGTGAACTTATTCAAAGCATAGTTTAATACTATTTCATGTCAACACATTTACAGAGAACATAACTACAGTGCTGACGGGCTTTCCAAGGAGGCTACGGTACTTCCCTGAGGAGAGTGGATGATTCAGGAGCATATAGGTTCCAATGAATATTGCTACTACCACCGGCCTTACAATGATCAAAATTACCACAGGGCAGAGAGCCCCTAAATTGCAGTCTATTTTGTTTCTTTTTTGGTTCACACATGATGGATATGCACGACATATATATTGTATATATTTTCACACAGGCTATATTTCTTGTACATAACATAGACCTATAGGAAAGACATCACCCTGTGTGGTGTATGTGGAACTATTGTAGATGACAGACATATTTATAGTTTTCTTTTCATATCAGATAATGACTAAACACCCTACGTGGTGATGAATGCAATATGCGACCTAAGTTTTTTGATAAAACTAAACAACATTTTTGAAAGTGCCCTCAATGGCAAAGGACTAGTACATCATATGCTGAAAAGCATCTACAACATGTAATTTTTCAATCATAATGAAAGATTCCGATTTTTCTAGTGGAAAAAATAATATATGTAATAATAAACATAATCTATAATAATAATATAATAATAATAATAATAATAAACTGAAGATATTAATATGATAAACCTTTGATATTAATATTATTATTGATACATACTTTTAATGATATTTACAATAATAATCTTAATAAATCTAAGGGATTAATATTGCAAACCCAAGTGATTAATATTATAAACCCTAGTGATTAAAAACCGAAGGGATTAATATTATAAACCCAAGCAATTAATATTATAAACCCAAGGGACCAATGCTAAAAAACAAAACACATTACAAATCCAAGGGATTCATATTAAACCCAAGCAATTAATATTATAAACCAGCCTATATAAACCCTTACTGCAACGTTTGAGCATGGTCAGTGATGGTTGAGCATGATGGATTTCCACATGAAGTCATCTTTTATTATTTGTATAAAATAAAAATAAAAGACCCTATAAATATTTATCTCTTTTTTTTCCCTTTTTTTGCAAATAGTTTTTTTTTTTTTTTTTCAAAAATTTCTAAAAGAAATTTGCAACACAAAAAGTAAAAAAAAAAAAAAAATATATATATATATATAATATATATATATATATATATATATATATATATATATATATATAATATATATAGGTCAGAGGTCAGACCTTTCTATTTCATAAAAACATTGCTCAAGTTACCGACGTTCCGACTCTCGACTATAGTGGGGTCGGGCTCCATACTCCAACAAAATGAAAGAACGTTCTTCACACCTGACCTCCCAACTACTGACTTCTGTCTTAACCCAACTACATTGTGTATTGGGGTTATGGTCACCGCTGACATAAAATTTAATTCAACACTATATTGACTTCCAACTACCCGACTGGCTTCCACTACCACTACGAATAAGATACTTTATTTATTGATTTGTGTGCCAACCATAGTTTTATTTTTGGCTTTCTTTACTTTTCTATAGATTAAATCCCAAATGGAAATTAGTTATGTTTCAATAAAACACTCCCCGAAATACGACCATGCAACCTCACCTTGATTATATAAATATTTTAAACCCAACCGATCAATAAACCCAAGGGATTCATATTAAACATATAGAATTCATATTATCAACCCTATCAATAATATTAAACCCTACGAATTTTATTATAAACCTTGTGGATAATATTAAACCCTTCCAACATCAACCCTTAGATTAATAAAGCCAAGGGAGTCATATTATAAATCCAAAGAAATAATAAACCCCAAGGCACAAATACTAAAACACGAAACAGATTACAAACCCAAGGGATTAATATTGAACCCAACTGATTAATATTATAAAGATAATGTATATAAATTCTAAGCATGCGACATTTGAGCATGCTCACCCATGGTTGACCATGATGAAATTCCATATGAAGATAATCTTTTATTATATGTACAAGCAAAATAAATTAAGGATTGTATATAAAAAATTATCTCTACTTTCCCCTTCTTTTTTGTGAATAGCTCCTGTTTTTCAAAAAAAAAACACAAATATCTAAAAAAAGAAAAAATTCAAAATGCAGGTTTGAAGTCAGAGGTTGGTCCTTTATATTTCATAATTTCATTACACAGCTTTACGACCTTTCGAATCTCAAGTACAGTGGGGTTAGGAAACATACTCAAACAAAATGAAGGAAAATTCTACAGACCTGACCTCCTAACTATTGACGTCCATCTTACCCCAACTACGCTCGATGTTAGGGATGCACTAACTAGTGGCACAAACTTGAATTTATCAGCATGCCGACTTTTGACTACCCAATTGCCTTCCACTATGACTAGGAATAAAACATTTTATTTATCGGTTTGTGTGCCAACCAAAATTTTCTTTAAGCTTTCTTTACTTTATTTTAAATTAAACCCCAAACGGAAATTCATTATGTTTGAATAGAACATTCCCTGAGCTACAACCATGTAGCCTCACCTCTATTTTCTCACAGAAGTGGTTGAAACATCTCATCTCTTTAATGAATATTTAACATGTTCCATGTGAATTTATTGTTGCACGTCCCGAGGGTTTAAACAAAATTTAGCAACTTTCCTACTTTCCACTTTCTATTTTGCAATCTCTTCTCCATACCTTGTTTACACTGCTTCTATGAAACTTATCTCTCATTACAAACAAACAAGTTCAAATTCACTACAAGGCTTCTAATTTCTGGTAGGCATGAATTGTCATAGACAATTCAACTAGTAAATTTCATATTTCTTATTGAAAGTTGAATTATTTTTTATTCTTTTTCAGGGCATAACATGGGCAAGAAAGTTAAATATACAATGTCAAAGTAGGCTATTCAACATATTAAGGAATGTCTGAAGGGAGTTGAAAATCCAAAACAAGAAGATTGCAATGTCAACCCAAATATCATTTCTGACACCACCTTCAAAACCTAGATGGAAGGTATGATGAAGTGGGAAGAAATTTATAATTTCTTTGAGAATAGAAGTTGGTTAAGTTCCAAAACTTCAACTCAAGATAAAAGCACTCAGTTTGAAAAAATTAGAGGCACGAAACTGCACAAAGTCACTGCTAGAGCGAAATTTTTTCCTTATTATGACATGGTTGCATCGGATATGCGACATTTAGATTTTCCTACCTACACTATAGTAGAATGCAAAAAAAATGTTATTACATCTTGGAATCCCAAAATATTTTCAACAATTTACAACCTTAGTCCTCTCAAAGTTCTCTTAAACACTCAGGATAACTTCAACAACACAGTATTCAAGAAGTGTGAAGAGAATTATGATAAAGTTGTGAAACATTGGCTACAAGAAGATAGGTAAGGGTTCAAACATAAGTCATCAAAAGAATATTTGGTTTCCATTTTCAAAAGACCTGTTAGGTTCCTCATCAAAATGTTGTCCCGTTTATATGTAGAGAAAGACCCCGAGCATTGCAAATTGCAATGGATGGCTTTAATACACAACCTATTGAATGATTCAAAGTGTTTCAATTGGGTTGATATTATTTCTTAGAATACAACATATTCCCTCAAGTTTTCCATTTTGTCTCCTCCGGGATTTGATCACGTTTCTTGCATGCTAGCCTATATTATGGATATTATAATTGCTTTTGTTCCATTTCCTTTGATGAAATGGAGTTACCCAACTGATCAACAAGTACCTATTCATAATTATGCCCTTATTTTGTGGGAAAGTAACTTCAAATTCTATTTTTATGACATTTGTAATTATCTGATGATCGCTTTCCATGAGATTCTATTTGGAGAAAATCCTGCTAGGGTTAGTGAAGTCCTTAAAGCGGCGTTAGAAGAAATAGGAGACTGGTTTGTGGAAGACTTATTAACATATATCAGAGTCTATGGAAGTGAAGTTGGCCCTCATCTTCTTCCTAGATATATTCTAGAGAGGATTGCTTTAAGAGAGGTAGCCAATAAAACTGTCTTGAACTGTCAAACTTGGAAAATGAGCAAACTTCAGAAGAAAATATGGCCAAACTTCCCAATTAGCTTTAGAAAATATTACCTCAAGGATCGAGGACATGCATTTAAGGAGGTTGAAGAACTCCAACATGTTTGGTTTTATTCATTGCCCCTCCTCCATTACTATCATCCTTGAGGAATCATCAATGACCATTATAGGGTTGTCAGCTACATCAAAACCTTCACACATCAAAACCCTCTTTTTGATGAAATTTTCATTAATATTGATAATTTTCAATAAGATTTTGAAAGAGGACAATTGTTGAGTAGCGGGGATAGAACTAAAATGCAAGAGTTTAGAGAAAATATTTATGAATACTTCCTTAAACAAAAGATTCTTCATACTAATACTACAATTGAAGAGATAAAATCTATTGAGCTTCTGACATACAATTTCAATGACATTATTTCATACCATTTTTCCTCTTCTCCAAAAATAGAAGAATCCCAAGTTGAAAACGTTCCTAACGTTTCGTTTTATAACTCCAAAAACAAGCATAACAAAAGCAAACACTATTAAAGAAAAAGAGCCAGATATCGAGATAGACCAACAGGGTCAAAGGAACAAAGAAGTCAAAGGACAAAAATAGCAGAGACTAGAAAAAGAATAGGTAACAAAAAAATAGAGTTCCTTTGGTGACAGTATCATTATTATTGATGGCCCAGATGACACCATCCAGGCACATACAAAGTCGAATAAAATTGATGAGGAAGAAAAATACATGTAGATTGATACAAAATAAAGATGAGCTAATGAGTATCACTACTTTTTCAACATTGACCGCTTTCTCTAGCAGAGAAAAATAGTCCCTTGAGCGGCAACAAAAAGATACCAAGATTTCTATTCCACAGACTTGTCATGACACATCCATGACTCCAATTTATATTAAAATCCCTCTCGATTATTTTTTATTTAAACCTGTCACTGACATTGAAACTGTTCCTGAAAGTGTTCCATCCTTAGTCGAGTATTACATTAATGCTCAAAATAACTCAGTTGTTAGAAGAACCAAGAAAAGACTGTTTGAAACTTTCGAAACCATTTCAGAATTCAATTGGCAAGCAAGAGGAAAAGTTGAGGAAAGAGCTGAAGAATACTCCTAGGCTCTAGGAGCCTTTGTCAATTATAACCAACACCATGTTGGTGAAATTTCCACATCCTACAAGAATAGTATGGAGAAGATAAAATGCTTGGAAAGTGAAATAGAGAAAAGTAAAGCATTTAATGAAGAGAATTAGTGAAACCATTCCACAACGCTTGTAGGTGGGTTTTCCATTGAAAGTCAAAAATTACAGAATCAATTCGAAAGTGAATTGAATGAATTGGAACTCAACCACTCCGCAAAGATCCAACAAATCCAAAAGGCACACAAACAACAAAATAGAATATTGAAGGAAGAATGTGACAACAACATTCCAACAATGACCAGAGCAATGGAGGAAGAAATTAAAGCTATTAAGTCTCAATCAATTGAAAGTCATGAAGTGGAAAAAAATCTGAAGATTTTTAAGGCACAAGAAATACAAGTTAGGCAAATATTGAGGAATTACTAGGCTAAGTTTTATAAACAAATGGATAAAATTTGCAGATTTTATCAAGATAATTTGGAGCTTAAATAAGGAATAGAATATTTAGTCAAAGAAGACAAGTACATTAAAGTAAAATTCACATCAATTCTTGAATGGGAAACATAGTTCCAGCCTGACAACATTTCACAAGTCTCTAAAATGGATAAAAGACTAATATTTGCTTCTTTGATTCAATGACAATTGAGGCCAAAGAAATCAAAGAATGCATCGAAAGGAACATTGAACATTGTCTATCAGTATGGGAGATGGGAACGTATTTTATAGAGGAATTCGATTTATCAGGATCCAAACCATTAAAAGAAGCAAAATCTGGGTCAATGGAGCATCATCTCAAAGACAACACCACATATGACCAAAAAGTCATGGACAACCTTAAAACCTAGAATAGAGAAAAGTTTCAAATATTTTTCGAGTTTCCCTTTGAGCAAATCAAACTGATTTCCAAATTTAGAATTAAATATAAAAAGACAAAAAGAGTTGTATAGAATTTCATATCTATGTGCCAAGTCAATATCACTCATTTTCATCCTATACACTTCTCAACAATTTCTCAATTGTTCTCAAATTGGGCTAACTACATCCAGAAAATGCACCACATTTACTAAACATTGAGAAAGAAGAATCTAATGAGGAGGAAGTGTGAACGACCTGCCACATTTCCCTTGAGAAAATAATTTAAGCAAGGATTAAAATTTCAAAGCACAAATTGTTCTTTTTGCAGAGAAACTTTACAAATTTTCTGATTGCAAACAATTGAACAAACTTTCCTTATTTTCATTAGTAATTTTATGACCTCTTATGTTGGGGTAAGGGTTTATATCTTGATGAAGGCCAAGACTTTTATTTTCCAAAGTATCTTTTGAACTCAAACATTTTTGAAGACGGAAAATGATAATTGAATGCATGTTGTGCTACCACATTCATTTCCTTTGATCACTTTAATTTCTTGATGGAATCTATTGGTCACTTCTTAACTTTACTCATGTTTATGTTTGGTTGAATGTTATCATATTGTGCTCAATATTTCTTGGGATATGCTACACCTTATTTTATTTCTCATAGCAATTTGTTATTTTTCCTTTCATTGTATATCTATTTGATAGTGAAGCATGGCATTGAAAGTATAATGCACTAAACTTTCGTTTTCAACATGGGTTCTTTTCAAGCTCTTTATTTCTAGGATTACATGCAAATATATTTTTGGAACATCAGTTGTATTTCCCAAGCAATTTTTCAAGTCAAAGTTATTTGAAAAACAAAACTCCCAATTGAATTCCTATTGAGCTATGCAATTGATTCCCTGTCATCACTTTCATTTTTTTAATGGATGTTTCTGGTGCTCAATTCTTAACTTTATTCATGTTTATCTTTGGCTAAATATTACCACATTCTCTTAAACACTCCTTAGGATATGTCACACCTTTTTTTACTTTGTCAAAGAAAATTGCTTTTTGTTATGTGGTTGCAAATTTCTTTGGTAGTGAACCATGATATTGAAACTATATTGCTCTTGTTATCGAGATAACTTCTTTTCAAGTTATTTATTTCTGGCAATACATGCAACAAGACTTGTTTTTACTAATCAATTTTTTTAAGAGAAAGATTTTTGTAGAACAAAACTCGTAGTTTAATGCATGTTGAGCTATGACGTTGATTTCCTACCGTCATTTTAATTTCTTAATTCATGTATCTACCACTCAATTCTTAACTTTATTCATGTTTATCTATGGTTGAATATTAATACATTCTCTTAAAAACTTCTCAGGATATCTTAGACTTCTTCTTTTTTCCATGTCAAAGAAAATTGTTATATGTTTTGTGATTGCATATCTATTTCTTAGTGAAGCTCCATATTCAAATTATAGTGTAGCTAATCGCTCTCGTTTTGAACATAAATTCTTTTCAAGTAATTTATTTCTAGAAATACATGCACATATATTTTGGACCAATATTTCTATTTCGACATGAAATTTTCAAGTGAAAACTTTCCATAAAACAAAAGTATAAGCTCATTGTGGATCGAGAAACCACATTGATTTGTTGTAACCACTTCCATTACTTAACAGATGTATTTTGTACTCAATTGTTAATTTCATTAATGTATATCTTTGGTTGAATAAAATATATTGTGCTCAACACTTCTTAGCATATCTTGCTGTTTATTTTTTATGTCAAAGAAAAATGTTATTTGTTCTCTAATTGCATATGTATTTCATAGTGAAGCCTGATATTCAAACTACAGTGCACTTAATCGTTTATGTTTTCATCATAAGTTCTTTTCAAGTAACTTATTTTTGACATCACATGCAAATATATTTTTGGAACAACATTTTTATTTCCCAATCAATTCTTGAAGTGAAAGTTTTTTGTAAAACAAAACCCACAGTTGAATGCGTATTTAGTTATCACATAGATTTGATGTCATCAATTTATTTTTTTAGTGCATGTATTTCCTACTCAATTGTTAACTTTATTCATGTCTAACTGTGGCTATCTAAAATGATATTTATTAAACACTTGTTAGGATATCTTGCACCTTATTTTCTCTATCAAAGAAAATTGTTATCTATTGTGTGATTGGATATCTTTTTTATTGTGAACCCTAATATTCAAACGACAATGAAATTAACTTTTCTCCTTCTAAACAAAATTTCTTTCCAAGCAATTTATTTTCTAGCACTACATGCAAATATGTTTTGATAAAATACTGTAATTAAAGAAAATAAATATGTTACAATGATATTGTCTTGAATTTTTCTTCCTCTTTATTTCTAAGCATGACATATGCAATGTTTTTCATTCTTGCAAAAAATTGAAAAGAAAAAGGTGGTGAAATCCATAAACCATCCAACAATTTCACTCTTGATATAGTTGTAAATGTCAAACCCTGGCTCTCTCTATCTCCTATATCTATAGTAGCTTGTTGCAAAGTCATCCCCTGTGATTTGTGCATACTGAAGGCCCACACCACTTTTAAAGGAACATATTTAAGATTCCCTCTAACAACATGTGTTATAGGCACAATGTTTGGATAATTTATATCAAATGGAACACCTATGTACTTCTAAAAAATTACTGTAGCAAAAATTGGAAGTTCATGTAGCTTTAAACTACGAATATAGAAGATATCTTCAACAGATCCAACAACACCATTTACCGACCCAGCTTCAGCCCATAAATTACATGTCAACATGACACGTTGTCTACAACATAACAACACTTCATGCTCCAACATGTCATCATCATTGTCAACTATTTCTATTCTTCTAGTCCACTTTGCCAGACACCTCACAATTGGACAATTCAATGATTTTAGCATCTTTCGATTGTGTACATTGACCAAATTATTCGTTGAAAACAAGTGAACTGAAGAATCAAATAAAATATTTTCCTCTAGACATAGGAAATTTTCAACACATGACATGAGAAGATCCCAATCATGCAGAATAGGCTCTGCATTTCTGATATTGGTTAAAAGATTGCGAAAATACACTTGTCTAGAATCATCTCCTTGTTGCCTAAATATTTTATCCAAAGTCACAACAATATTGAAGCTTTCCCACAACACTTTCCCTTATGTTTTTCCTAAATACAAAGGTTTATCCTTGACAGGAGGCATCTTCCCAAGGTCACCCACAAGAAGAATCGACTTGCCACCAAAAGCACAATCCTTATTTTCAGGAAAGGCTTCTTGCAAACATGAATCTATCTATATAAAAAGCCTTGGACCTATAAAGTTCATTTCATCAAGCGAAACAATAATGCATGTGCCTCATTTATTCTAGGAACATTTTTAGGGATTTTCCGCCCAGCGGTTTCATATCTTTTATAGGAATTTTTAAAGCTGAGCGTATTTTTTTCCATGTATATTGAAAGTAGCAATGCTAGTAGAAGCAAGCAACACTAGTGGGCTTCTACCATCAGTTGCAGAAGCAGAAAGAGCATGAGAAATACAATGAATAAGAGAAGACTTGCCAGTTCTAGTTGTTCCTTGAATAATCATTTTCAAAGCATCATTTCTTTCAACATCAACAAAGTAGCGTAAAATGATTTCAGAAACAGCTCGTTGTTTCTCAGATAAGGAGAAAGGTGGCAATATTGTCTTCTCAATTGGGTCACCATTAAAAACACCCGCAGACTAGGATTTTTTTATAAAATGAATAGTTGTTCCATAATTTCATTTGGCACCATTATTTCCTACCAATTATAATCAATATTGTATCCCTTCTACCAAGATTGTTAAGATCATAAATTGTTACATTGTTTGGAGGAATAATCCAGGAAAGAACCTACCACTCTTCAGAATCTCTATCAACATTATCTTCATGCACAAGGGAATTTACATCCTCTTTATTACTCTCATTTGGAAAATGGTCTTGATCAAAATTCCACGCACAATATCTTAGATTCCTCCAGTTCTCAATGATAGTTTCACTTGAAATTCCTATATTTGAAGCAATATCATGAAACGACTTGTACAAAATTAACTTACTCTAGAAAAATGTTTCAAACTCTTCTGAATCCTTGTTCAGAATAACATAGAACCATGACCACACACGAAAAATAACATGCATATTTCGCGGTCTCCATGGCTCCTTCCTACACTTGTCATTATGACTCCATGATATTGTTGTTTCTATCAAACACAAATGTTCCAGAAAATGGGGGTTGTTTTGATAAAGCTAGACAAAATTGTTCTCAAATGAAATTTCATTAGATTACACTGAAATTATTTAGAATACTTTCTTCCCGACATTCAAGGGAACAAATTTGTGGTTGCACACAATAAGAGGAAACTTTAGTAACAGATGGCACATTTCTTGCACTCCAATGTCACACTCAACAAACGTTTCTGCAAGAAACCTTCTATATGCAGAGAATATAGGAGCATCAAATCCACCCGCACTTGCAATCCTTCTTAGCATTTCATGATGAATTTCAAATCTTCTTTCTACCTTCGAAACATATTTTGAAATATATTTCAATATTGCATGCTAAGAAACAACTACTTGACAATCAACATTTACACACCTCATTATTAGAAGATCGACATTGTAAACATTTAAACTATCATCCTTCTGTGCTTCCTCATATTTCTTTCTCCCTTTTTCATCTATGTACATTGCAGACTTAGCATGCACCTCCCATGGAGCATCATAAAGACATGAAAGGATAGATACCTTTTTTTGTAAATAGGAATCAACACTACATCTTGTGTGTCTTAGCACTTTTTTCACCAAATGCTTATAATATTCATTAGGATTGCATGAAAAAATTTGTGAGGTTTTCAAAAGGCACGGGTCATCATTAACAGTTCGAGGAAGCATGGCATTTTTACAGTGTATGTTGCGTGGATTCCAAGCTGTTACATATTTAAGTAGGAATTAACTTCATGAACCTTCAAGGGGTTGGACCAGTCTAGTGTTTCCATATTTGGAGCTCCTGGTAGCCACAAAAAACCATGGATGTGCATTGTGTAGAAATTTCCACTCTGTAGATCACCTAATAATGCAATAGACTAAAGAAAAATACTTGATCTACTTCTACAACCAATTTAGCGGAAGCTTAATTTAACATGAGAAACATCAATAAGAACACATGTAACTGATAAGAAGGAATCAATCACACATAACACAGAAGATAACCCATGGAAAGCCTTAGCCTAAAACCCCAACTTTGTATTATCATACAAGTGGAAATATAGCCAGTATTACAAAAAGAATAAGCTCAAAAGCTATCATGCTCCCTCTGCAATACCTCTGCTGCTTATAGACAATCAAAGGCCTATATCCAACCTTTGTTCTACCCTCCAAGCCTCCTATTTCTTTGCGTAATTCTAATTGGGGTCCAATGCAACCACTTGTGTGAATTGGCTTCTTCACACACTCACTAACCTCTAATCCAACTACGCAGTCCTGAAGGAGATAAATCCTCATCATGGATGAGCTTCCTTTATAGGAAAAATATTCATCCAAATGATAGTACATTATCCCTTATTTGATCTCAACTGGGTATCTATCTGAACTGACATGCATGAGTTATTCATGAGAGAATATTCAATTATCTGAAGAACAACAGTTATATGCTAGCATGCATTAACTAACTGAACTTACTTAATTTAAACAAATTGTTTAAATCAAATATAACTAGACTTGACTCAGTTAACTAAGCCAACTAATTACTACTCAATATAGAAATCATCCTTATCTCTTTACCTGATGGATAAATTCCTCAATTAATAGATAAACTGTTGCATGTCCTCACATAGACTTCATGTTTGAATTTTCTCAACTAATTAACTCATGGAGAATTAATTAATTTATTTCCAAACAACTGTTAAGTTTAAATTCGAATTTTACTTCCTATTTCTAGTCCAGGGAATGAAATAGGAATCCATCATGAACTGCTAAAAGATAACAATTCTATTTTTAGCACTTCCATTTTTCATTCCTTGTTGCCCAATCGAGCACTGGTAACCAAACTGTTATTTATAGCAGTGCTATTTTTAGCATTTCTTGTTGCTATTTTAAACACTCCCTCTCAACAAGAAAGGCTTCAACTCGAACCCAATCTTGTACCTTTGGAATGTTCTACATGCAACACTTCTACTAAGTGTGGTTGCTCTAGCAACTCTAGGAACAAAAAAAACTCCCCACTGACCTCTCTATTGGGCTAGAAATATACTATGATGTTGAAGCTCTACTTGCTGCTGACAAGTGCTCCCCCTCTAACCTCTGAGTTGCTGCAACACTCCATGCATCTCGCACCATTGCACACGTCTCTATGTCATCCTGCACTGGTGGAACACTCTTGTACCTCTCGCATTGTTGCAGCCTACTAGCTCTATACAGTCCTGGGACTCTTGCACTATAGCTCTCTCTGCCGCTCCATCCGCATCTGTCTCTACCTAATTAGCCAGTCATGCTGCTCCTCATTGGGGCTCCCGTAGCAAAGTTGAATCAAAGAGGTTGGGTACCTCAAGGATCCTACCCCTATTCCAACCTTCTTGGGACTGTCACTCCACATCATCCCACCTCCTACCTAGAGGTATGGATGCATGTGATCCCTCTACCTACTTGGCTTGAAATTTCCCCCTATTGGAGGTCTCTGCATGAGTGGATGCCTCCACTCGGTCTCCTCTTGGCTTCCCCGATTGTGGCTGCTCCACAACCTGCTAAAGCTGCTTCACCAATCGTGGCTCCTCCACAATTGTCTGAGACTTCTTCTGTGGCTACATGTTGAGAGGTAATTTACTCTCCCTCTCAACCACCAAGTATCTAACCTTTGCCTTGCTCCTCAAGGCTTTGCATGCATCTTGAACCTCAAGAGCATACATGTTCTTGGCTAGCACACCAATATGTTTCATATTTCCCGCCGTCACGAAATTTTATGGAAAAAGAGATGATTTTAAATTAATGATATCTCCCTCATACGAACTTTGGCTCAGCCATTTTTTTTTTTTGAATTTGAGTCTCTTTTCACAAGGAATCCAAACTTTTTATTTGTTTTTGAAAATTTTGTACATAAATTTTCAAATCTTCTCTGCAAACTTTTGGCCCAAAACTCAAAACTTTGAAATCTCCTCTTAGTATACTATTCTTTTCTTTGATCACCTGTGCTCCGATACCATGTAGAAATTTCCACTTTGTAGATCACCTAATAATGTAATAGACTAAAGCAAAATACTTGATCTACTTCTACAACCAATTTAGTGGAAGCTTAATTGAACATGAGCAACATCAATAAGAACACATATAACTAATAAGAAGGAATCAATCACACATAACATAGAAGAATAACCCGGGGAAAGCCTCAGCCTAAAACCCCAACTCTGTATTATCATACAAGTGAAAATATAGCCAGTATTACAAAAAGAATAAGCTCAAAATCTATCCTGCTCTCTCTGCAATACCTCTGCTGCTCATAGACAGTCAAAAGCCTCTATCCAACCTCTGGTCTGCCCTCCATGCTTTCTATTTCTTTGCGCAATTCTGATTGGGGTCCAGTGCAGCCACTTGTGTGAATTGGCCTCTTCACACACTCACTAACCTCTGATCCAACTACACAGTCCTGAAGGAGATAAATCCTCACCATGGATGACCTTCCTTTATAGGAAAAATATTCATCCAACTAATAGTACACTGTCCCTTCTCTGATCTCAACTGGGTCTCTGTCAGGGAAAATTTTAAGGATGAAAATTTATCTTAAAGTTTAGAAACATTGGCGAATCCCACTAGTCCATAATATGAAATCTATAATTTGTTTGGAGATACTTTTGTAAAAATATTTAAATTTATAATATTTTTGTATAGTCTATATATAATTTTTGTGATTTTTAGGGTAAAATAATTTCATTCTATAAAATTTGGGTGAATCATTTTTACAAAAAAATGGAAATTAGAGAATATTTTTTTTGGAAAAAGTATAGAAAATTAGCCCATGGGCGAATATTAGCCCCTAAAATTTTCCCTGGTCTCTATTTGAACTGACATGCATGTGTTATTCATGAGAGAATATTTAGTTATTTGAAGAACAACAGTTATATGCTAGCATGCATTAACTAACTGAAGTTACTTAATTTAAACAAACTGTTTAAATCAAATATAATTGGACTTGACTTAGTTGAATGAGCCAACTAATTACTACTCAATATAGAACTCATCCTTATCTCTTTAATTGCTCGATAAATTCCTCAATTAATAGATAAACTGATGCACGTCCTCACATAGATTTCATGTTTGAATTTTCTCAACTAATTAACTCATGGAGAATTAATTAATTTATTTTCAAACAACTATTAACTTCAAATTCGAATTTTACTTCCTATTTCTAGTCCAGGGACTGACTAAAATAGGAATCCATCCTGAAATGCTAAAAATAACAATTCTATTTTTATCACTTCCATTTTTCATTCTCTGTTGCCCAATCCAACACTAGTACCCAAACTTCTATTTATAGCATTGCTATTTTTAACACTTCTATTTTTAGCATTTCTTGTTGCTATTTTCAACACATTGAACCTCTATGCTACCACCCATACCTTCCCAAAAAAAAACTTGTAGTTAGAATATAAAAACCAACCAAAAGAACAAACACAACATTCCAAACCCATAAACAATACGACATAAGAAACAAGCACGAAACTATACCAGAAGTATTTAGCTCCAAGATATTTCTCAAGAACCAACTCACAAAATATATTAAATATTTGGTGAATGTACATAACAACTATATGTGGTTACTAAATAACTTTCTCAATTTTTTTGGCATGTTCATTTTGTGGATGGAAGCGTGTATTTGAAGGCATAAGACAATGCAAGTCAGACCACTTAGTGTCAGCCGTACTCAACGTAAAAAACAAATTTGGATAGCCCAGTTGTGTGATCATGTCGGTGAGTTCATAATGACACTTTTCCCAATATTCCCTTGTACCCCTAAGACAACAACAAAAACACATTAATTTCGTAGCCAATTTATTGTCAGGAAGATTCCCGAGTTATTGATACAACTCTTGAACATTTGTTGGTGCATTCTCATGGATATTCCTTTTCAAGAAGAAAGAATTTGTTCCCTGGCTATAATGGCACATAATCATATTCAACAGGAAATATCGAAACTGAGGATGGCTTCCAAATATTTTATCACAATACTTAAGTAGATGCAAACCATATTCAGACATTTCACCATTGCAAATATGTAGATGCAACCAATTAACATCACCAATGGGAAAAAAAGTTGGAAATTCCACGTCTATCAACCCTTTAGTGTTATATTTGTTGATGGGGGATGTGCCAATATATAGCCATTCCATTGCTTCATCAATTCTAGAATCTGCGATTTCAATGAATCTTCTTATCCTTTCCACTTCCCTACACTCATTAGGCATGCAAGAAAGAAACGATGATGGATGGCAGTGCAAACCACTATCCGCCAACATTTCAGTGTCCTCATTAGCTCTCTGTGTTTCACCCAGATCAATATCTACATATTGTAGCCTCCTAGACACATCAGTGGGTCATTATGGGAGAGAAACAATATAATCCATATTGATTTCAACATCCCTGTAATATTTATCCATCTGAAATTTGTAAACCAATGCATCTAGCACATGTTGTCTCTTGACATAACATTCATAATATTTCTACTCAACGCCATGTATTGTAACAATAACAGAATTGATTTGTTCTACACGTCGTGGAAGCTTCTTTGCAATCAAAGATATATCTTGTGGAAAAATAATCACATGACCACTATATTTATACTGGCCACCATGAGAATTTGTCACTTGCAATATTGGATTCACTCATGCTATTAGCATTTCTTCAACCTATGTCAAAACTCTTAGAGCCTTAGGTTTCTCACCACGATCCATGTTATTAGAGTGAGAGAAATGATCAACACTTCTCTCACTCTTACATATTTCATAGATGGTCCCTTCATGCCATCTCACAATGTATACCAAGATAGCATTCATTACAAACTCAACACATTTCCACAACAGACAAATTATCAATCTCGCACCAAATTTTTTTATGCACCTTAATCACCTCTCTACTAAAATGATGGAAAGCATTTTCATTTTCTTTGCAAAACAATAATCCAGATTGAGGATGATGTGAAACAACTTGCTAGATTGGAGCATTGGCTTTAACATTTCTTTCCATAAATTCATGGGACTCCAATCTTATATATTGGTTGCAGTTAGGTTTGTTCTACTTACATCAATTGTAAATCATAATGCCAAAATGAAACATGTAAAAATTTCCAACTTAATTTTTTGAAATCTACAATAAGTTTAACAGAAAAAACACATACATTTTCTTGTCGATTATACCATCTGGGCTGAACTTGACCAAACAATAAAAGTTTCCTTAGTTCTAAATTTATTTCTCCACCATTATTCACTTAAATATTGCTTTGCAAAAAAACCATGAAATAAAATATGCATTGTGAAATTGCCAAATATATATTAAAATGCATAAATCCTACAAAAATAAATCAACTTGCACCACACATCCTTTCCAATAAGAGTGACTCTACATAGATTCTCTACCAATAACAATATTTTCTACACACTGGCTTCTAGAAATGCTTGTTCCAACCTTCACAACTGGATTCACAAATTTTCAACCATCACAACAAACATACTACTATTAGCGAAAACATTAAATGCTCAAGGCTCAACTTGAGAAACAGAAAAAAGTGTGTTCCTTTTGCCAATTTTATTATTAAAATTTGATTAATAATTAATATAAATATTATAAATTTAAATTAAAAACTAATTTTGCGATATTAAATATAACATTTATGTTCATAATAATTTAAAATCATCATGAAAACAAATGTCAATTTCTTTTCATCCTCTTAAGCCACGAGAAGGCCGAATTCAATGCATCCTTCTAAGGAACCTAACATTGAGATTAGGCGCAAAGGGAATACGCGCAGCACACAAGTGCGTGGAATAATTGTTCACCAGTCTGCGGTGACTTGGACTTTGCTGCCGCTGTTCTATAAGGACTAGTAAGTAACAAATATTTAATATATTTATTAATGTTGTTGGGTTGTACGTGTAATTTTAGATAATATATTTGTTTAAATTGTTCAGTTGTACGCGTTTATTTTTAAATAATATATTTATTTAAATTTAATGATGGGTATATATAGCTCAACTGCATTAATAGATCTACAAACTGAACTATTATATCTTATATCTTACGCTTTGGAATAATTTTTTTATATAAATATTAACCACTATAAACAACTCTTACTTTTACACTATCGGAAATATTTATTGAATTTCAGTGAATTAAAAAAAAGTAAACTAAAGGTTTAAAAAACCTGAATGCGGGTCAAAGATAGAGTGTAGGTGGTGTATATAAATAAATAATGGTCATCGCCCACCTTTCAAGATGCCAACTCTTGTTTTTTTTATTGTAGGGCAAAAGAAAAAGGGAGACATGTAAAGTGGTCAAGGTCATTATTAACAAATAATGGTAATTGTCCACCTTGCAATAACACCAATTGTGGCAAGCAACATGATTCACTAATTTGACTCGGACCAATTCTCTCTTTCACACGAACTACTTTAATGGCCCTTGTTTTCTTGTATTAAGTTGGAGGGAAGTTAAATTGGAAACATGGTATTTCTTTTTCGCGTAGTTTACGGTGGAGGATTTGTTCGGAAAGATAAAAATTCCACTTATATTTAAAGAAAATCTGGTAAGGAAATTTATAAATCCAAGTTATAGTTGTTAAATTCCAAAATTTTAGGTGTATATAAATAAATATTACATAAATAATAAGAAAATAATAAAAAATGTCTCAATCACATGGAAACATAGATTTATTTCCGTTATAAGAATAAGAAGCAATCCATAACCCTCCAGATAAGTCGATAGTAGGGTTTCCAGAACTGCTCGAAATTAAAGAATAGAGCAGAAGAAAAACTAAGTTTGCCACGTTGATAAAGATAAATAGAACAATTATATCAAGTATATGAATTATTAGGAATTGAAATTACTGGCAAACACTGCTTGTGGAGTAAAGAACTTCCCCATATTAAAGTAAATATTAGATTCGTGCCATAGGCAAACATTTATCAAAATATGTTAAACTCATAAGCTGACTTATAGTAATGTCAACAGTCATGGAGGAATAGAAACTAAATGGAACCAAAACCCGTGTAAATGTTTCCTCTCTTATACAACATGTCCTCCTCAAAAATTACCACCACGAGTTCTTGGCTTTAAGCCTGAGAAACTTTAAAACAAAAATAACGACAGAGCTAGTATTACATGGAAGAACAACAAATGGAACAACATCTTGGCTAAACCCTATAAAAACCTGCATACCCAGTGGAAAAGTGTTGAGGAACTTGAAGTCACAGCAGTGAACTGAAAGGACCCCAAAGGTTCTGCACCATAGTCGAGCCAGCCTACCAATAAAAACCATGGCAACATTAGGAATTAGAAAAAATGTTAGGTTCTACACCATAGTCGAGCCAGCCTACGAATAAAAACCATGGCAACATTAGGAATTAAAAAAAATGTTATCGAATTCCAGAAAAAGGAAAAACAACAGTGAATTAACCAAGCAAGGGTAGTTCGGGAGAACAGTATCTGCTTAGGTGTTGAACGATACCAGCAAACCCTCTCCGGAGCAAGAAGCAAACCAGGAATGAACTGCGGCGACCTGAAGAGGAAGTTCAGCTCCAGTAATAGACTCAGTCAAGCTGGAAGAAGAACTAACACCGGGAAAGAGAAATTACAAAGTGAGAAACATTACCAGAAAGCAAGCTTCCCGACTAGCCCAGAGACCAGACGAGCAATTAGCAGAACCACCACATGTCAGGATTGTCCTCTCAGACCATACTTTGTTTAGAGAAACAATACCTCGACCGTTTGATCTGGAGGCAGCCTGAACGCCGTAGATCTGGCACATCTTCCCATGCAAAGGATCGAGCTAGAGGCACCACAACGATCACTCCAGAACCAAACCGCAATCCTAGGACATTCAACAGCCTCAGGAATTAATTAACACTGTAAGGTTTATTTTTGGCCACAATTCCAAGGCTGGTTATAATAAATACAATTAAGGCATGGACAAGATTGTAACACAATGAACTAAATTCAGTGGTACCATATAGATTAACCCTTAAATCTGAAATTTCCCATTGCCACGTGGGTTCAAACATTGGCGCTTACAATTAGAAGAAATCTTAATTAGTGTAAAGTGCAAGCCAATAGGAAAGTCTTATCATTATATTGATGTCAACTCATTGTATTAATGCCAACCCTTTAATGATAATGAAACTTTGTGATAATACGAATTTAGAGTATATATGTATAGTTAAAAAAAAAATTACTATAGGTTTTACTCTAATCTATGGATGTGTAACATGTGGTATCAGAGCACTCAGGTTACCAAAACTGAGGCCTCGAGAAAGACAATAATTGACAATATTTGTGTAATGTGCACAGCAAAGAGCCAAGAACACACATAGCTAGTATGAGAAGAATGGGAACCATACCACACCGAACTGTGACACGAGCAGGAGCAGCAACCTTTAAGGAGACAAATCCTGAAGTATGGGTGCAACTGGGAGAAGAACCGTGAAACATTAATTCCACAATCTTGGAAACTGTGCAAGAGCTAAAAGAAAAAATGGCTCGACTACGAGCAGACAATGAACGACTAATGCATGAATAAGAAAATATCATGAAAAGTCTGTCAGATAGACAGATCAAAGAAAAATAATCCTTGTCCTGAGTAGGGAAATATGACTGGAGAACAGGAATACCATACTGAACGAGCAGAAACTGAAGGTGGCGAATAGAACCAGGAAGAAGAATCTGGAAATGCATCAGAACACAACAAGCACAAGAGGCAATTGAATTCCAATGCAACGATACATTTGAATACAGAAGATAATCAGGCTCCACACCCAACAATTGCATTATAAACATGGCCCACAATTTGCATGATGCACATGCATGGTTTGATGTTTTTGAAGGTTTTACATATTTAAGTTCATGAATATGTAGCAATGAAAATAAATTTGCATTTAGTTGTACAATTTACATTCAATCATTCCTATAATGTTAGTAGGTGAGTCTTAGGTTTTGTTTAAATTTGTTTTGTCAATTTAATTAAAATGAATCTAGTAAAATCACAAATTACAAAACATGGTACATTTTGCATTTGAATGAATCTTATAATTTGTTCTAGATGTCTAAAACAATGATAAATTAAAACTGTATTATAAAACATGGTATGTACATTTCGCATTCATGTATAGAAAGGATACTATGGTTGTTGTTGATAGTTAACTTTTAATATAAAGTTGTTTGAATGCACAAACATCGTAGATAAAATTGCATTATAAAACGTGGCCCACAATTTGCATGATGCATGCATGGTTTGATGCTTTTAAAGTTGATGATTCTTAGGTTTTGTTTATATTTGTTTTGTCAAGTTATTTAAAATGAATCTATTAAAATTGCAAATTACAAAACATGATATATTTTGCGTTAGAATGAATCTTATAATTTGGTGTAGATGTCTAAAACAATGATAACTTAAAATTGCATTATAAACTATGGTATGTACATTTTGAATTCATGTATAGAAAAGATACTATGGATGTTGATTGATAGTTAAAGTTTAATATAAAGTTGTTTGAATGCACAAACATAGTAGATAAAATTGCATTATAAAACTTGGCCCACAATTTGCATGATGCATGCATGCTTTGATGCTTTTACATATTTAAGTTCATGGATATGTAGCAATGAAAGTAAATTTTCATTTAGTTGGTACATTTTGCATTCAATCATTCCTATAATATTAGTATATGATTCTTAGGTTTTGTTTATAGTTGTTTTGTTAATTTATTTAAAAGGAATCTAGTAAAATTGCAAATTACAAAACATGGTACATTTTGCATTTGAATTAATCTTATAATTTGTTGTAGACGTCTAAAGCAATCATAACTTAAAATTGCATTATAAAGTATAGAATGTACATTAAATTGCATTAGCGTATAAAAATGCTAATACATTTTTCATTCATGTATGAAATCGTTTAAGACCAAAGAATGTATACATATAAATTACTTTTCATGCATGCAAACATAATATCAATAGCATCAAATCCTCAATACACCTACATAACAAACAGTATATATATATATATATATATATAACTCAATACCAAACCCAATGAGAATCACTTTCACATCATCACATTCTTGAGAATGTACAACCTAAGAGTGCACAAAAAGAAAGGCTAAAAATGTACATGAACTCTAAGTTCTCCAAGATGAATCCAAGGAGAAGAAATTGTTGGGTAGTTAAATTAAAAAAATTCTAATGGAATGCCATTCTCAATGATCCGTTCATGGTCAGCTTTTGACATTCTCCATTTTTTAACTTTCAATTGTTTTTTTTAATTGAACTCTTATCAACTTTATGCGTGTTGCACACACCAAGTGACTATATTGACAACTTATGACATTGGGTTGATAGTCTTGAAAGTAAATATTTCTCTCAGTTTGATGAGCTTCCTGGAAAAAATAACCTTTCAATATAATAGACCATCTTTCATATATAAAACCGTTATCATCATAGTCTTCCAATAACTTCATCTTTCATTCAGTGCACCGCATCAAATAATACTTGACATTTTCTATGTTGTTAATGGGTGCAACTAAAGAAAAAACATCTCCTGCATAATAAAACAAGTGTAAATTCATATCATAATTAACATGAAATTAACTTTATCAACATGGATTTGATTTTATTATCTATTTCTAGATCTCTATATTTTAACTATTATCTAGATACTTTTACACAATGCTTTTAAAAACATAAAACATATATATATATATATATAGATAGATCCTTTAAATCAATTGAAATGTTACCTTCTCTAACAAGATCATAAACTCAATCACGTTTAGATGATACTATAGTCTCCTCTTATTCCACCTCTTTGAATCTTGCAACTGACATTTTCCCCTTTGTATTTATTTTTGTATGTTGCCAAGCTTTTACATACATATTGTTTTCACAAACATCATTGGATTGTATCCTTTATGCAAACAAAAGAAAAATAATTTTTTCTTTTATCAAATGAAAATGCATTTCGGTAATCCTTTGTTTTAATTGAATGCAATTTTCAAGTCCCTTTTACTGTTCCGGCTTCATATGTATCAATCTATCTACATCTTGGACTCCAATATGCCAAAAAAACCTATAGTAAATTCAAACAAGAATTTAAATATGTTATTTAAAATACAATTTATATATCAAAGATAATGATCGTCATATTGTTTACACTATATAATTTATAAATGTTTAAAATTAGAAAATTAATAAAAATTATCATATATCAAAACTATATACAAGTTCATGTGTATATATGTACATACCTTCGTACCTCTCTTGATGGGTTAGTCTGATGGCTTAGTGTATCATTGCACCATTGAACAACTTGTTCAGTTGAGACAAGTTGGTTTGCAGAGTGTTCCATTTGATATTTTCGAAGTGCTCATTTTATACATGCCCTTGCACCATCATATTCTCCTTTTCGATGACCAGTATCAAAGAAATTCCAGCAATGTTTAATGTGAGTTTTCTTATGAAGACAACACAACCAAAAGAATGATCGTGAAGATTTGAATTGATCTGCGTATCCATCTGACCATATCCAATGTTCATTGAATTTTATTACACGACCTTTGAATGAGTCATAAATCTTATCAAAACAATGTTGCACAAAATGTGTATCATGTGCACGATCATCACTAATATAAAACTAATATTCTTTAATAACATGTCAATTCTCACTGGTGCTTTCTATATGATCAATAATTTGTTTAGCATGTCTATATAGAATATGTACAAGCATATAGACTTGGTCAGAATGATAATATTCACTTTGTATTTCATTTTGTGCAACAAATGTGTAGTTTTCTGCAAAATCAATATTGACAAAATGGTCCCTCGTGGAAAAATTTCATGGATTTTTTGAATTGCAAGTCCTGCCATCGAGCTCTATGCAAATTCTTGGTGTACTTATAAATTTCTGTTTCAAATTTCTTCAAAAACTTTATCACAAAAAATTATTCTTCTTGTAAATCAATCATTTTAGCACTTGTAATATTATTTGAACTAATCTATGTATGGATATACTCATATCTCTTCCATTTCACTTTTAGGTTAGACAATGATTGATCATTTATATTAATAGAATCTTTTTTGTGAAATAAAGTCAAATTTCCACAAAGATAACATTTTTTACCACCAACATATTTCGTAAAATAATTCATGACTTTCTCTTGCACATAGAATTTCAGATATGAAACCATGGATAGTGGAAGGAGGAGATGAATTTATCTAAAATGTTTGACCAAAATTAAGGAATGTGTCATAATATAATTGAAATTCCACATGATAATGACAACAACAAGTGTCGCGTACAGTGATAGGTTTAACATACCATGGTTTGTGTTGCACAAAAGCACTGATTAAGACATTAATTCCACAGTTCTCTTCTATGAACTTATTGAACAACTTTATCTGAGTGGTGTCCAAGATATGTTTTGCATGTTCTTCATACTGATTTCATGTTATTCTTTGTCGCATCACATCCCTTTCTTTTATTCAAACATGTGAATTTTTCATCCAATATTTATGTATTATTTTTTTAACATATTATCCATGTCTATCTTTGTATGGTTGCCTAAAAATAACTATCCAATGAGCAATTTCATCATGTACATCTATTTGCAATTGAAATTTCCTATGTTTGTGCAATGTTTTTCGTGAGGTCCTTAATTCTTTTTCCATATATTTACCAAACGATTTTCTTTAGTACTTGATGAAACCACTGGCATTTGTATTTCTCTACGTGCATCTATTTCAATTTTCTTTCTAGATCTTCCAATCAATTTTAGAGCACTACTTATATTTTGAATCACATTTTCCTTCACCTTTTTATCTTTTGATGATTTTCAAATACCCATTAGAGTTGTAGATTCTTTTAATTTATTTGATGTTAAGAGACCTCTCAAAATTTGAGCTTGAACTGCCACACTTTCATCTTTGAGAAACCTATCAATAATGAGCTTAACATGATATCATATAACATGGTAAGCTTTTTTATCTCCATATATATCAGTGTCAACATTTTCTAACATATCATCATTGATATTGATAAGAAAATTAAATATAAATGGGTATAAATATTCATTAAATAATTAAATTATAAAAGAGGGTTTGAATGAAATTGAAACTAATAAATATGTATAATTTCAATAATACACATGACATATATATACATACTTGATGGCGATTCAACTTCTTCATTTGAATTTCTTTTAATGTCTTCAACAACATCATCAATAAGTGGTTCATTATCTTTTTTGACTTTGTCTTTCAACATTTTCAATCTCATCATCAATGTTATGAGGAATATCTCTCTTTGTTTACATTGCAAAATATTATTCAAATTAGTTCATCAAATAAAAATTAAATTTCACAATACACTAGTTAAACTTTAAATATCATTTATGATATTTACATTTACATACCTACTAAAATCATTTATAATATTTACATTTACATACCTACTTCTTCCAATTGAGATTGATTTTCCCTTCTAATATTTAAGCATTCTTTCTTGTTTCTTTTGTTATATTTTCTTGAATATTCTCTACAAGCCCCATCTCTTATTCGATCATTTTTTTCTTGCAATTTCTTTGATTCCCCATGATAATTCAATCTATGTGGATTTTTAAAATTCAACGCCAAAAAAAAAAAAACAACAACAAACAAACAAACTCACTTTTCAAAATTACTTTCAAAATTTAGACCAAAAAACTCACTTTAAAAATTCAGCACAAAAAGCTTACTTTAAAAAAATAACTTTTAAAATTTAGCCAAAAAGATTTAAAAAAAAAAAAAACAACAACAACAACTCACTTTAAAAATTCAACACAAAAAACTCACTTTAAAAATTCATCCCTAAAAACTCACTTTAAAAATTCAGCCCAAAAGACTTACTTAATAAACCCAAAAAACTCACTTACCCAAAAGACTTACTTTAAAAATTAAGCCCAAAAAATTTCCTTTAAAAATTCGACCCAGAAAATATAGTTTTAAAGTTCATTCCAAATAAGGAAAGAGTGAAAAAATAATGTTTCGGCTCCATTTATTTATATCGTTAGAGCAAAATGTTTTTTTTGGTCCATATGTATTCGACTCTACACCTCTTAAACGGAATGATTCAAATTTTAATCCACTCCCCGTAAACATAAGGATTCACATCGATTGTAATCATATTGTAACAATATTCCCTCTTGTAAAAGCTCAAGTATATATCACATTAATTAATTGGGAATGGAATATATTGAGATGGAGAAAATTCTTGTAAATAGTCATGGCAGCAAATCATTTGTAATATTTAATCGTTTTGTTCAATGTTTGTTTAAAAAGTTTAAAAAATTATTTTAAAATCTATCATAGATGTCATAGATGAAAAAGTGTGGGTACTAATTCACTTGAAATAACAATGCTCTTTGCATGGCCATTACAACCCAAGAAAATGAAAAGTATTTGTCTTCTAATAAAAGTTATCTTCATATTGTCCATAGTTGCATGTTATGATGGATGCATGCAAGGCAATATCAAACCCTAAATTATTATATCTTCTACTAAGCTAGCTAAAACATATATTTAATAGCCTAAGTGACTATCTAAATTCTTTTGTAGAGCATGATAGAATTACAACATCTATAGTTGTTGCAATATTTGGGATCTCAAGTAATAATAACAATTAAGGTTGAGTGTTGGGAAAACGAGATCGCTGCGACGGGAGCTCTGGAGCCTCTGACCTAGCCTGCGCCTGCACCTGCTCTCCAGGCTCTGCCTGGCAGGGTCGCTGCCGCCCTTACCGACCTCTCTGACCCGCTTCCTCCATTGGCTCTGCTTCCCTCGGGTTCCTGCCTGTTCCGCGCCGATCTGGTATCGGAGCCTTGACCGTGCCTCTTATATCTCCCATCGCCTCGCGCCCCTCTGCGGGGTTATGGCTGCTTAACGGTTGCCCCCCCCCCCGTCTTTTCCAGCGGGCCTGCAATGGCAGGCTCCGCCTCCCCGCCTCTAGCCTCTGAGTCCCCAGAGGAAATCTTCGCCTCGCTCTTGTCAGAACCTTCTGAAGCCAGACCCCATCCCTCATTATCGAAGTTCATTAAAAAGTTGGATGAGATCCCTGAGGTAATCCTCCCCCCATCCCTTCCCAGGAAATTGGCAATAGCTTTATCAGAAAGAGGACTTGTTGGACAGTTCACTGGTCTTTAGCCATCTCCTCGCACTGTTCAAAAAAGGGTGGAGCGCAACTGGAGCTCAATGATCCAGGGAAAGATCGCAATCAGATTCTGTGGGAGAGGATACTATACCTTCCTGTTCGAGTCGAAAGAAGACAAGAGCCTTATTTTCCGCAATGGCCCCTACTTCATGGATACAAGAGGGCTTTATTTGAACAGATGGACCCCGGACTTCGATCCGGAAATGGACATACCAAGCGTCGTTCCTGTTTGGGTGCGCCTCCCCCATCTGCCCCTTCACTGCTGGGGGGATGAATCCGTCAAAGCAATCGGCAACGCAGTCATAAAATATATAGACAGATCAGAACCAAGGGAGAACATGCATGCATGCGCAAGGATCTGCGTGGAAGTCGATCTAGGGAAAGGACTGCCAGAAGCAATTAAACTAAAGGTGGACCAATGGATGCACATCCAGCAGCTCGATTACGAACAGCTGCCCTTTAAATGCAAGGTATGTCACGAGTACGGCCATTTTGCCAATAGATGTAGCAAGCTAAAAGTAAATGAAGTAGAACATAATGAGGAAATTGCAGGGGGCTCTTGGGAACAAGTTAAAAGGAAAAAGCTCTCCTCTAACCCGGGCACTAGCTCCACTGCACCTTTGGCATCAAATCTTCCACCTCCTCCTCCCCCTCCTTCCTCAGCCTTCCCCTCCTCCCCCAACCCCTTTGAATCCTTAACAGCAGAAGTACCGTCTTCCCCTCCTCAATCCCCTCGCCCAGCCTCTCCTTGCTCCAATCCTCCCCCCTCTCCCCCTCCCACCATCGAGAGAATTCTCACCAGAAACAAGGCAAAGGAAGTGAACCAGCCATCAGACCCACCAAGAAAAGTTGGCAGGAAATCGAACAAAGAACTGAGAGACGAAACAACTGCTAAGGAGATGGCAACCAGCACTCAGCAACCCATGGACTCATTTTTAGGCAAGTTAAAAGGGAATGGAGAAAAGGCCAAGGAGAAGTCAGGATCCCACCCCACAACTGGTAAATAATGAATTTGGTCTCTTGGAATTGTAGGGGGATGGGCTCTTCCCTAAAGGTGAAAGCAATCAAGGATCTTTTGAACCAGGAACAGCCAGACATTCTCCTAATCCAGGAGACCAAAACTACCGAGAAGGATTTCATCCTCCAAACACAAAGATTCAAAAACTACACAGGCACATCAAAAGGCTCAGATGGGGCCTCAGGGGGAATAGGTACATTATGGAACAAAAACAAGTGGGAAATCATCAACTCACAACTATGCAACTGGTGGATCAGAACAGATTTAAAGAACAAGAGCACACAAGAGGTCTATTTCATCTATAATATATATGCACCTAACCATTACAGAGATAAAATCAGTTGTTGGAACACTTTAGAAGCGGATCTCTCCTCCATCCATAGCAGACTGATAATTCTAGGGGGAGATATGAACTTAATTAGGCAGGTGGAAGAAAAATATGGTGGGAATTTCCACCCAGACCCATCGAGAGACAAGTTAGAAACTATCATTCAGCTCTTCAACCTGATCGACACCCCTCTGTTGAATGGTAAGTACACATGGACCAATAAGAGAGTAGGAGCACACAATATAAAAGAGAGGCTGGACAGGTTTCTTATTCAGGAAGGGATGGCCAGCAACTTTCAAGCAATTAGAAGTCATATAATCCACAGCATAGCATCGGACCATAAGGCGGTGGTCTTCACCTTGGATAATGGAACAAATTTAGGCCCCCTTCCCTTCAAATACAACAAGTCCTGGGACAGCCATGAAGACTTTCGCTCTCTTGTACAAAATCAGTGGGCAATTGAAGTTTCAGGCTCACCACATTTTGTATGGGAAGCAAAGCTAAAACAATTGAGGACAGCTATAAAACAGTGGGCGAGGGATAAGGCAATATCTGAAAGGAAAAATAAAAACGACTTGTTAAAGGAGATGGAGAGATGGCATAAAGAAAAAGAACAAACTCAACACTCAGCAGAGGATCTAGAGAAGGAAAAAATCATGTACAAGGAGTTATACTAGCAAAATCGTGTGGAGGAAGAGGAACAAAGAATGAAATCTCGCTGCTTATGGTTGAAAGCAGGGGACAAAAACACTTCCTTCTTTCACAACAATGTCAAGACCAGAAGAGCCAGAAACCAAATCAACAAAATCGAAGTGGAAGGGAGAGAATTGAAGGAGCAAGAAGAAATAAAAAATGCAGCCTTTGAACACTTCAAGGCTCTCCTCACGGCAGACCCCCAACAAAACGACAGCGCAGCATTTCTCAGTGTAATAGAGAGCAAAATAAAGGAGGAACATAACAACAAGCTGGAGCAAGACCCCACAGAAGAAGAAGTTAGAGAAGCCACCTTCAGCATGCAGCAAGACAAGGCCCCGGGGCCGGATGGCTTCACTGTTGCATTCTACAGGCAGCATTGGGAAACTATAAGGAAGGATTTTGTGAGAATGGTTAAAAACGCCTTTAGAAAGCATAAGTTGGGGGACAACACAAAGTCCTCTCACATTGCCTTGATTCCCAAGGAAGCAAATCCCAAATCATTCGATAGATTCCGCCCCATTTCACTTTGCAATGTATCATATAAGATCATAACAAAAATAATAGCCAACAGGCTCAAGAAACTCCTTCCTATTATAATTTCTGAGAATCAGGGCGGTTTTGTCCCAAAGCGGCAGATCATAGACAATGTTATTCTAATACAGGAAGCCATTCACAGCAGCCTCAACAAAGGAGAACGAGGAATGATCATCAAGCTGGACATGGCAAATGCCTTTGACAGAGTGGACCATTCTTTTTTAAGAGCAACCTTAAAAAAATTCGGTTTCTCCTCTAACATGGTCAACATCATAAGTGGGTGTATTTCCAACCCTTGGACTGCCCCGCTGATTAATGGACGCCCAAGCAAATTCTTCAGAAGTTCCAGGGGTCTAAGGCAAGGCTGCCCCCTATCCCCTTTCCTCTACATTATCATGGCGGAAACTCTAAGTGTTCACCTCGAAAATCTCCGCCACAAAAGAGAGATAACGGGCATATGCATTGAAAGAGGAATAAAGGAGATAAACCATTCGTTATTCGCGGATGATACTCTATTAATTGGGGGAGCTTCCAGTTTGATGGCTAGGAGGTTCAAAAGAGTGTTGGATGCTTTCCTCTAGGTATCCGGGGGCAAATTAAACAACAGGAAATGCAAAATCTACACCTGGAACGTATCCCATCAGATACAACAAAGTATATCCCAAATTTTAGACATCCCTCTTCAAAGAAACTGGAGTTCTTTTTCTTACTTGGGTTTACCTCTGGCAAAGGAGCACATCAAAGCAGAGGTCTGGACAAAACATATAGAGAAGATGAGAGGCCTCCTCCAGAGCTGGGGTGCCTCCTGGCTAAATCTAGCAGGCAGAACTATCCTCATAAAGGCTGTCCTTTCAGGCCTCCCAATCTATCAATATGCGGTAATCATGGTGCCCGCCAGTATCCACAAACATATGGAACTTACAATGAGAAGTTTCCTCTGGCAGGGAGGAAAGCAGGACACAAAGAAGTTTAGCCTAGTCAACTGGGACCAAGTCACCCTTCCATATGAAAAAGGAGGTCTTTCTATAAAAATTCCAAGCCTCTCTAATCAGGCTCTGGGTCTCAAACTGATATGGAAGATCCTCTCAGGAAAGGGATCGTGGTGGGTGGAGACAATAAAAAGAAAATACCTCAGCGGTCCAAACTCCAACATCCTTAATGAACCAATAGTAGACAGACCCTGCACTCTGGTGTGGCGCTTAATCAAGAAAGTCCTGCCCCATTTCAGAGAAAATGTCTCCAAACTCCCAAGCAATGGAAAGAACATCAAGATTTGGGCAGACAGAATAATGAATTCCAATCCAAGGAATCTACTTCAAGAGCTCAGGCCTTTGCAGGACTGGATGGAAGACCGAAAGATAACCTCACTGTATGACATCTCTTCCTGGAATCAAAATAGATGGAATGAATGGAAAGAACTGCATCTACCTCAAGATCTCAAAGACCTATGGCTCAACCTGAAGTCTTCACTCTCTGGATTAGCACCAATCAATAAGGAGAAAGAAGATAGATACATCTGGGATACATGTGGAGGGTCCTTCTCAGTTAAAGAAGGGTATAAATCTCTTCAAAACATAAATCCTACAGCTAATTGGAACCTTCACACAGCCACTTGGAAGTCAGAATGCATCCCCAAGGTAAAACACTTTAACTGGACCCTTTTAAAAGGGAAAATTCTAACAGCCGAGAACTTGAGAAAGAGAGGAATCCAAGGTCCCTCGATCTGCTGCTTCTGTAGAGCAGAGGAGGAGTCTATTCAGCACTCCTTCCTCCTCTGCACCTTCGCTCAGAGCTGTTGGAATCAGTTATCAAGCCCCTTGGAAGTCTGAGGAAAATACGACTAGGTGCACAACCTTCAGAAAAATTGGAAGAAAGACTTCCCTTACCCAAGAAAAGGCAAAAACAATCTAATCAGAGTGTGGAAGTGTATCCCCGCCACCCTATGTTGGAATCTCTGGCTTGCCAGGAACAACTACGTGTTCAACAACAAACAACCAAAAATGGTCACTATAATTGCAAAGACAATTGCCAACATCTCTGAAGCTGTCAGTGCAAACTCCATAACAACTCCAGATCAGTCGAGCTGGGCTCAAGAAGAAAAAGATTGGTATAATAAATTCAACATTTGTCACTCCCAGAATCCTCCCCCCAAGAGCAAAGCACAACAGAAGCAACCCATCTGGAAGCTCAGGGGGACCAAAGAAGAGATAAACCAATGGATCCTAGCCCAAAACCGCCCTACTCTCTTCTTTGATGGAGCATCAAAGAACAACCCTGGAGCAGCAGGAGCAGGAGGCATAATCAAACACCACAATGGGACATCCATCTGCCGATATGAATGGGGTCTCGGGAAAGCCTCGAACAATGCTGCTAAAGCTTACAACCTGCTGCATGGCACCACAATTCTATCTAGAAGGGGATTGAAGAACGCTATCATCCTTGGGGATTCGGCCATCATCATATCATCCATGATCACAGGTAAAGAATTCACAAAAGAAGGCCTTAACAACACAAGAACAAGGATCATCGACAGCCTCAGAAATATGGGGGAAATAACCTTCATGCACGTACTCAGAGAAAACAATGCAGAGGCGGATGTCCTAGCAAACGAAGCAGTCAAAAGGCAGTAAGGGCAGGTCCGTGAGGATGAAAAAACTTATGAAAGGGAAATCCCATAAGATCTCCCTTTGTCAGTCAAGCCAGCAGGTCAGCTCCCTCAAAACTTGTCAAAAATCTACCTCCGCATGGGTCCTTCACACCTCGATCCTCCATCCATCATCACATTGTCGTCTCTTATCCATTCCTCTGACTTCAGAGCCATGCGCCCTCATCCTCCTCGTGAATCCTATCCTGACTTTTTAGGAAAGTGTCACCTCAACCCCTCTGGAGATCGCACTTCAAATCTGAAGCCAAATCCTCTCTCGGTTCCTGCAACAAAAAAGGTCCCGCTCAATCATCATGAACGCATTCCCTTCTCCCCTTATATCCCCTCTCCCCCACCCGGCTTCCTCAGAAATTCTTCGCCCCTTCAGTATTAGTTAGGAAGAGTGGTCTGCTCCGAGTGTGGTGGTGAAATCATCTTGTGCGTTTGTGGGATTCAGTCGCTCCGCCCCCCTGCCTCCAGCACCAAGCTAAGAAACCAGCAGTTCCACCATTTGGTCCTCTGGAACGATACAGCTCGGGACATCCTCCCCAACATCTACAAGCGGGGGCAACATTCGAAAGCTGTCAACTGCTTTTGGGATGCAGAACTTCGCTCTTCGCTTCTGGTAATCGCTGTTATTAGTTCTGAGGTTTTATTTCTTGTTGACTATTGGTTTCTGGACAGTTGCAGAGGCTTGGTCATCACTCTTCTGTTCTCTCTCCACAGTCTCCATCGCCCTTCGCTCTATCCTCCTCTGACTCACCTCCCCTGTAACGCTCTCCTCGTTAATCCCCTTCTCCATGCCTTCCACCACTCTTCTCACTTCTCAGATTCCTGCAACCAGCCCAGCAACATGGAGGATCAACAAGGCAACCAGAACGCGCAACAGCGAGTAATCAAACCCATCGACCAGCTCTTCAACAAAGAATGCACAATGTGTAAAGCCCACACAATAATGATCAACAAGTTTGTCAAGCACTTCAACGACCTGAAGAGCGACTATGAATCCGACAGCAGATCGAAGCGCAAGAAACTAGAGAAGCAGAAGGAAGAAATAGAAAGCCTGAAAGGAAGGTGCAGTCATTTAGAGGAAGCAATAGAACAGATCAAAGCTCTCACCCAGAGCTACCAAGCTTCAGCTTCCACTAAAGCTAGTGCAAAGAGAGATCCCATCCCCGATGACTCGGTCACCCAGAAACTCCCCTAAAATCCATGCAATGTAAATTTTGCCATATAGGAGGCGCTTTTGTTAGGCAGTATAGCCGTTCTCTCTTCAATTTCAGTTATCATAGAGGCAGAAACGAGGAAAGTGGGTCTGCGCACCCGGTTTTGATCCTCTTCGCCCAAACTTTCGATAGCTATGTAATAGAACTATGTTTCTGAATTTTATAATACAAAAGTATCCGACTCCGTTAAAAAAAAATATTTGGGATCTCTTGAAGTCACAAACACCATACGAATGCAATTCACAAAGTAACTAGATGCTTATAGAAAGTAAAATTGTGATAAAATGTTGCTCACTACTGAAACTATCAAACATATTATAGAACCAAAAAAACCTTAAACCATATATGAAGGAATATAAAATCTAAAAACTTGTTGTGATATAGGTAAAGATTGACAAATTAAAACAACACAAGAAACATTATAAAACACTTTGTACATATATTTCATGATAAATAAAAGAACCGAAGATGTGTATGAGATTATTTTAGAAGAAAACTGAAAAAGAGAAGGAGAAAACCAAAAGCAAAATCTACATTTAAATAGTTAGGGCAACTTTTTAGATTTTAAAATTGTAAGATAAGAGTTTTTTAACATAATTGCCTTAATGAGCCATGCACTATGCATGGAGAATTTGTTTGTTTGGGAGAAGCTTCTTTTGTTTGTCATGTTGTTTTAAATATATGAACAAAATATTATTATTTTTTATATCCTTAAAAACATTATATAAAATAAACAAATTATTTATGTTCAAACATGAAAAGTCTTTATCTTTTAATTGCATACTAATGGATAAGGACTTGCATGAATTTTTGGTGGGTAGTAACCACTACTAAGTTTTCAGATTTACACTTTTACTCCTACATGTTAAAGCACTGAAGAAAACATAAATAATGGTGAGAAGTAACTCGCCGTACGTAAAATTGTAAAATTGTTTTCATCTCGTTCTTATTCATTTTTTATGCAAATACTTGCTTAAATTATGGTGGACAATACCTGATGATAAGTAGGTTATTTACATGAGCCATTTTCAAGGATTTTAATTCTAGGTGGTTTTCCTATGACTCTTAACAATGAAAAATCATTGCATAAATAGTTAAAAATCATGGCATAAATTTGCAAGTACATAAAAAAATTATGGAAAAAAATGTGAGGTAGTTATCCACATGGCACAAAGGTTGCAATAAAGTCTTCAAAGTTATGGTCCAATCAAATGTTTGGAAAATATTTTTTTAGATAAAATTGAAAAATAAATCTTTGTTTTTTCAAAGTTAAATATTATAACTTGCATTGTTCAATGCTAAACTAATAGTGCTCAACAAACAAATAGATTGCTAGAGTGGCAATGACTAATAAGATATTCAAATATCCATATTACTTAATATATGGATATTATGAGTCTTGGTCTAGACTAGAAATATCCACAAATAAAATATGAACACTGTGGAATATCTGAATTCAGTTTCTCAAAAACCACACCATAGAAATCTACAAACCATATTCATTTATATCTGTGTAAAAAAGGAGAGTAAAATAAAAATATTTTAATATTAACCATAAATAAAATATTTCCATGTTCATTTTAGATAAAATAATTTTATAGTTTTATATATAGGGATATTTCAATTACTTCCTACTTCTTCTTAGTATCCTATACATGTGTAATTTATTTATTTCTTAAAATGAAATTGATACATAAAATATCAAAAATATTAATAACAAATATATAAGAGAGACATAATTATTATTCCATTGATAGGTATTTTCTAATTCACTGAATATAAGGGAGATGTATATTTTTTCCAATATGGAGTTTATATGTGTGTGTGAAAAAAACCAAAATACATTGAGAGAGATTATTTCCATGGATTTATGCTTTCTACTTCCAACTTGTACCTAAAAATATATTAATAGCAAAAAAACATTTTAATCTAGTGTGGTCATAAACAAAATAATTTAATTGTTATGTTTAAATCACTTTATTGGTGGGTTGCTAAAAATGAAAGAGGTGTAATTATTTTTATACTCAACATGAAATTGACACATGGTATACATGTCTCAACATGGAGTTGACATATGGTATATATGTCTCAATATAGAGTTGACACATGGTAATGTGCGTTCATGGGAGCAAAACCAACATAGATCCATCATGACTTCTTTAAATACAAATTTTTCTTTAAATTATCCATTAATAAATCTAAAATTAAATTAAAGTTAAAAAATTAAATTTAATGTTAATTCAAATTCCATTTTATTAATAAAAAAATTAACTATAAAATTTCCTTCTAAAAATTGTCTCATTTTAAAACTACTTAAATTAATAATATTTTTGGAAATTATAAATAAAGTACCGTAAAGCATTTCTTAAAAGAATGAATTTGATATTTATAGTTTATTTTTGAATAAATAATATATAAATATTAAATAATAGAATATATCAAATATATTTTGAAATAAAAATATTAATGGCAAATTTTATTAATTAAATAGAGAGGAGCGCTTTAACTCAATATGGTATATATATTGTAATGTAATGTCTTATAAATATTTTGGCACTCTCAAAAATAAAAATAAAATAAAAGATCCATCTTAATTCCAAATCTAGAGGGATCAAATCTCTCACCGCTTTGTAGATCTAGAATTAAGATGGATCTAGATTGGTCTACTAATTATGAAATAATAAGGGCATGAGTATGTTATCACATGAAATTAACATAATTCTATAAATAACTACACTAACATAGCCATATAAATTAAACGGTTGGGAAATGTCCATAGTAATCTATTCATAATAAAAATCAAACCACTTACTTCATCATACATCTCAAGTTACGAAAATAAAATAAAATAAAAACATAAGAATTAACTAAATTATACTTTTATTAATAGTAGTAGTGGTGGGAATAATGATAAAAATAAATAATATATAAATTAAATTAAATTAAGTTAATATATGTGCTTATTTTGGAATAGGATTTCCATAATTTTAATTTAATTATTAACAATTATTATGTGGATGATAGGGATTTAACTTTGCTGGAATATTCTAAAATATTTATAATAGTATACACAAATCGAAGGTTAAAGTTTATCTTCAAAAGTAGTTATGCTTTTTTCACTTTCTAATTAATTGATTAATTTAATAAATAAATAAATAAAAATAAAAAAGCATATGAATAATAAGTGGTGTTGATAACTCATGATATTGAGTCATAGTATTGTAACAAATCCTATTACATATTAAGAATCTCTATGATAAAATGACGGTAAATTTTTACAATTAAAAATTTTGTTACATGATTGGTTTATTTTTTTTTTTAATTTCAAAAGTATTTTAATGCTTTTTAGCCCTTCAATGTCAATTTGAATGGGGAAGAACAATTTGTATATGAGCTTGACGTCTGTTTTCAGCCCCACTGCAATCAGATCTTCAACCATCGAAGGAACCGTGGTTTTAAATACTAGTTCTGGTCGAGGATTGTTAAATTCTAAAGTGTTGGGTGGGGAGCCATATGATGAGAGAAAATATGGATAATAAAATAGTTGTTAAACCTCCGAGATGATATAATTAATATGTATCAATACCGGTGAATATAACAAACGATTACAACACAAATATGTATACTGGTGAATATATCCTACTCATGGCATAGGTGCAAATTAAATTAATAGTAATGCCCATGAGAATTTCTGGAGACCTGAACTTTTAGGTTTTTAATGTTGGAAGGTATTATTTGGTAAAGACATTTGTGTATTAATACTGGTGAATATATCTTACTCATGGCATAGGTACAAATTAAATTAATAGTAATGCCCATGAAAATTTATGGAGACCTGAACTTTAAGGTTTTTAATGTTGGAAGGTATTATTTGGTAAAGCCATTTGTGTATCAATACTAGTGAATATATCCTACTCATGGCATAGGTGCAAGGTGCAAATTAAATTAATAGTAGTGAATATATCCTACTCATGGCATAGGTGCAAGGTGCAAATTAAATTAATAGTAATGCTCATGAGAATTTATGGAGACCTGAACTTTTAGGTTTTCAATGTTGGAAGATATTATTTGGTAAAGGCATTTGTGTATCAATACTGGTGAATATATCCTACTCATGGCATAGGTGCAAATTAAATTAATAGTAATGCCCATGAGAATTTATAGAGACCTGAACTTTTAGGTTTTCAACGTTGGAAGGTATTATTTGGTAAAGGCATTTGTGGTGATGGATTTTGTGGTAACAGTGTTGACTATAACATTTTGGATGATGTGAGTTGCATTATATCATTTTTATAATCTATTAAATAGGATTATAATGGATTTATTACTTTTATATTTATAAAATTTTAATGTTAATGATATTAGTTTAATTTTATTATTATTAAATTGAATTGAATTTAAATGTTTCATTTGTGTTTTTTTTTTCAAGTGTATTAACAGTTAGTGGATAGAGATTCGAGAATCACAACGCTAAGGTATTTTCTAGTTATTTCTTTTAATTTTTTTTGCAAATTTGCGTGGTAGGGATTACATTTCCATACAACAATTGTTATAAATTGATGTCTATCAATATTTACTGGTCGTTTAATTTATATGGTTGTGATCAATTTATACGGATGTGCTTGTACATGTACATTTAAAAAACATGTAACAAGATTATTATTCACGGAGATTTACACTCATTTTATCATGGAGATTCTTAATATATAAATACATTGTGTTACAATAACATGAGCCAATACCATGATTTATCAATAACACATGCCTAAAAAACCATAATTCATTTCATATGAAATTTATTCATGTGAGAATTTTTTACTTAATGAATTTAATTAAAAAAGCAAAAAAGACATAACTATTTTGAAAATAAATCTCAATTTTTAACTTAGGTATATTATTAAAAATATTCTAATAAAATTAAACTCACCATCCACTAATAATTCTTAATAATTAATTAATTTATAAAACTTATTCAAAATAAATTACTATTAACATAATAAAATTTATTTAAAATAAAAACCACTGCTGATAAATTTAAATTGTATTAATGTAACCAATTAAATGTAATTTCAACTAATAAAGCATTAGTTATTGCACGAAATTAACATTACTCTATCAGTTTGTATAATTAAGATATCTTTTACCTTGTAAAGTTATGTCGTGACCAGAGAAGGAGAAAAAAAGTTGTGTTTTGATATATATAAACAAAAATTATGTTATGTTAAATTAATATTTATAAATTTTATGTAAAAATATGGTTTTAAATACAAAAAACTAATCATGTATTTTTTTAAGGAATCTAACAGCCAATTCAATATATATTAATTATTTTTAAAGAATATTTTTTTTCACTTTTTATGATTTCTTTAGCATGTTTATTTGAATGATGATATTTAATGTACCAACTAAACAATTCAATGTATCTTTTTTAAGAAACCCAAAAAACCAATTCAATATATATTAAGATTATTCTCAAAGAATATATTATTTCACTTCGAGCATGACTCTATGAAAATGAATGAATGATAGATATTTTAACGTGGGGCCTCAACTTTTTTATTTTAGTTTTTTGTAATCTAGTTATTTTCTTATTTAAACCAAATATATATTTTTTAAAGAATCTAAAAAACCGATTCAATACTTATTGAAATTATTTTTAAAGAATATATTATTTCACTTTGCAGCATGATTTATTTGAATGAATGATATTTTAATATTACCAAACTAAACTAATTCAATGTATTTTTTTAAGAAACCCAAAAAACCAATTCAATATATATTGAGATTATTCTCAAAAAAATATATTATTTCACTTCCAACACGACTTTTATAAATGAATAATATATATTTTAACGTGGGCCTCAGCTTTTTTATTTTAGTTTTTTGTAATTCAGTTATTTTCTTATTCAAACCAAATTCTTTTTAAAGAATCTAAAAAACCAATTCAATACATATTGAAATTATTTTTAAAGAATATATTATTTCACTTTCCAGCATGATTTATTTGAATGAATGATATTTTAATGTTACCAAACTAAACTAATTCAATGTATCTTTTTTAAGAAACCCAAAAAATCAATTCAATATATATTGAGATTATTCGCAAAAAATATATTATTTCACTTCCAACAGACTTTTCTAAATGAATGATAAATATTTTAAAATAAGGTTTCAGCTTTTTTATTTTCATTTTTTTGTAATTCAGTTATTTTCTTATTCAAACCAATAATGAATGAGCTCAAACTTATAACGGTCCCCTCATTGAAAAACAATACCAAAATACCAATACTAACATATTACCATAACCATCCCAATATACCATCCCAATATCTTTAATAGGTAAAGAAAAATGTTATGAATAATTTATAAAATATATGGACTCACGGTCTCTTACAGGTTGCCCAACTAGATTGAGGCGCACGCGTGGTCAGCACCCATGTACGTGGAATAATTATTGACCAGTCGGCGGTGACTTGGACTTTGCCGCCGTTGTTCTAGAAGGGACAGCTCAGTTGTTGTATCCCACAACAAATGCTACTATGGAGTCACACTATATGAACCACTGGATTATTAGATCATTAAGTGAAAAGTTAATATTTTCTACTGACAAAGGTCACACTTGTTTTTCAATATCCATTGGTTTAACCGTTGTTTTTTCCAAAATAGGGGCAAGGAAAAGAGTTAACATATTTAGTTTTAAAGCATATTAATTTATTTTAATGAATTTGTAACATATGTTAGGGGTTCATTGAGTGAATCTCTCATGTGGAAATTTGGGAGTATGGTGAATCTAAGGTCCTCCACATAGATGGATTCAATCTCTGGTCGGACTAGAACAATAAATCCTCTCATATATGTTTTGGTGGAACAAGTTGCTATATAAAACACAATATTTCTCCTCCCATTCAACTTCATAAGATCGCCCCCCTCAATTGGTAAATTTGGATCAAAATTTCTAACTCTAACACCAATAGGATTTATCTCGCAATTTGTTATTTTGCTCCTATCAACTCAACCTCATGTGAGAAAAATACCCTGGATAAGAACTACCCCTTCAATAACTTAGAATAGGTCATCCATAGTCTAAGGAATGAAGGTAATCTCCTCTTGTTAGGGGAGTTCAATGCTAGAACCACAACTACCCAAGCTACTACCCTAAGTAATAATTCTCACTCAAATCATGTCTGGTTAGATGAGGACCTTGACTTAGCTAGTAGATTCAAAATAAAATATGAAGACATGACCAAGAACTTATTTGGTACCAAGATAATCAAGCTTTATATTTCTCAAGGATTGGTAATTTGTAATGGAATTAATAAGTGACCAACCTCCATCTAGATGACTTATATTCATGGGTTTAATAGTAGTGTTGTGGATTATATGATATATGATATCCATGTTCTCAATTGTACTATAAATTTTTACCTCCTAAACAACCATGAGTGTGATTCTAAACATAGACCTCTAACCTTAACTCTAAACCTTGACATTCACACCATTCGCATGAAAGAGAATTATCAGAGTCAAAATTTTGACAAAAGTAAAATGAATCTTTTCTTAGAATATTTAAATTGGGATTTAGATTTCTTAATGTATATTGATAACATTGGTCACATCTATCACAATTTTACTACAACCATTTCCACTACCATTAACAAGTTCTCTATTGAGGTGTTTTATAAAAAGAATAATAGAACTTCCAACCCTTACTATGATAATGATTGTAAAATTGCCAAGGAAGTGATTAGAGATGCTCCTAATGCAATCGTAAAGCTTGGAAACATAAATATGTAAAAAGATCTTATCAAAAAGGAGAAAAGATCCTATATAAATAGGAGGCAAGTGCATCGTCTTCACCTTTCTAAAGTTGAGCCCATAAATTTTCGGAGGAAAATTCTTGTTCGTAAATTGAAAGAAAACAATTTGATCCCCTTAAAGAATTGATATATCTACCTTAATAATATTTAGGATTCCCATGACATCGTGGGCACCACATTGAACACTCCTATATAGGAGGATATCTTATCTTTGGAAGACATTGAGTTCAGGATTACACAACTCGCTAATGGGAAAGTTAGGTATATTGAGGGCTACCAAGTTGAAATTCTAAAAATAGGAAGGTTATTCTTCATCCCTCATATACCTAAATTCCTCAATCTAGTAATGAAACAAGGTTTCCCTAAGCCTTGGACGTAAATTGTTATTGTGCCTATATTTAAAAGTGGGGATAAAAGCATTCCCTCTAACTGCAAGACCATTATGATTAACCACATTTTAGCCAAGTTGTATGGACTCATTTTGGAAAATAAAATTCGCCTTTGCCTTGAAATCCATGGTAAAAGAAATAAAGGGTAAGCTTGATTTAGGAGACATCATTCAACTATTTACCACATTGTTACTCTTAGGACCATTGGAGAGGAATATCACAATAATAAGACCGATCTCTTATGTTGTTTTGTTGACTTTAGAAAATATTTCAAAACCATTCCTCATGATAAAGCTATAGATGAGGCCACAAGAGATAGTGGTTCCTCCCAAGCCGAGGGTTGTTGTGACTATGCTATATGAGAATGTTATTTCCAATCTTAGGAGCACAGGGGTTGGTCAGAATAAATTACATACAATATTGGAGTTAAGTAAGGATGTCCCTTATTGCCTGCCCTTTTTTGCATTTACATTGATAAGCTAGAAGAGTGTTTGGAAATTGCAGGATGTGATGACCCTAGGCTCATTGGTATGGTCATTACTCTTCTCCTAATGATATTGTTCTTGTAGCTAGGATACATGACGTTCTCGACAAGCAGCTTAGAATCCTCCAAGGTTATTGCTCCAAGATGGGTATGACTGTTAATACTGACAAGAATAAAGTCATGATAATTAAAAATCCAAAAATATCAACTATCATAATTTCATCTATGATAATAACTACCTGGAGAAAGTTTCTTCATACAAATATTTGGGAATTGACATTCATCATCAACTCAATTGGAATTATAGCATTGAGAAAAGGATAATTGGAGGCAGGAAAACTTATTATGGGCTTGAAAACAATTGTAAGTCAATAGGCCTTTGGGCATGGAGTAAAAAATGTTCCTCTTTGAGACTCTCGCCACCCTTGTTATTTTATATGGATGTGAGGTTTGGGGTTAAAGTATATCTAGATAATTGTGGGGGAAGATTAAGTTGATCCAAAATCTATTTATAACCTACAACCTCAAGATTAAAGTAAATACTCCCTACCCTATCCTCTTGATTGAAGCTAGCCTTTCCCCCATAGAAATCATGACTATGACTAAGTGTCTCATGTATAACAAAAAATTATACAACATGGAAACCAATGTGTTTCCTAAGATTGTCTCTAACTCTAGCCAAAACCCCTACCTCTAGCTCAAGTGAGGATAACATTAGGATGCCCAGTCTTGGCTAGACCATTGGGGGGGTAAAGGAGGAGATCATATTGAAGAATAAGGATAATATTAAAAATATTATTACTTCCAAATTTAAGTATAAGTTGTCAGACGATAAGGAGTTATAGGGAAAAAGTAAGCTAAGATATTATAACGTGGTGATCAACCCCAATATTGAAAACCAAAATCATCTTTTTTTCTTGACCAGTGGTCGTCATCAACCCCAATCTTGAAGACCAAAATTATCTTTTTACCTTGACCAATGCTGAGAAGAAAATGAATTTTGCCAAGATAAGAACCAATTCTCATGAGATTCAAAGTGAAACCAAACATTGGTCATTTCTAAAAGCAGCTTGGGACGTAAGAGTTTGTCACCATTGAGATACTAAGACAAAAAGCACTTTCTCTTGTATTGGCCAGCTCTTGCTCCCATCTGTTATAATTTTCAAAATATTTTCCACACTACCAACCTTCTTGACTTGTTAAGTCAACAAAACTACGATGATCTAGGAATTATTCCCTCTCTTTTTTTCAATCATAGACATAAAATGCTAAAAAATATCAAGTAATCTCTTTCTTTCTTAAATCTGATAGACCATATTGGTCTTAATGGAAAACCATCTTCCCAATGTATGTTACTCACAAGGATGCCATGAGTCACAAGTTAAATTCTAGTCAAGTAAATTAAGGTTAACGGTGACAATTGTGATGAGTGGTTGAGTTGTCATTCATCCATCTATTTCAGGGGAGAAGAGGGACCACACAAAGGTTTCTTTAGGTGGAGAGAGGCTGGGGGGATTGCAATACATGATATCATTATAAAAAAAATTAGATAAGTTATGAATGGTTTCCTTTTCGAAACCATTGTAAAAAAAATCAATTTGAATGCTCCAACATTAATACTATCATGTAATTTCCACTTCCATCTACACTACAACATTAATCGTATGTAAATAATAAGATTGTTGTTCATTAAAATTATCTAAATTCTAGCAAATAACAAAATTTAAGGAAACAATGCTCTTTCTTTTCAATAATTATAACTTCTTATATGGCCATGGGTAATAGAACAGTCTATGATAAGGTGTTCTATTAAGGCACTTTGTGGTAAATAGGTGATCGGTTTGGAACCTTATGGGCACAAGTCCAACCATGAGTACAAGTTGGTGTGGCTCAAGTCGAATGTGATCCTCATGTGATTTTGAAAGCTTAAATGCCCCTAGGTCATTATTTCTCAAGTCACAATAATTTCTTTAGAAATAATTAAGAAAATAGAATTACCTAAGCTTAGATTTACTAAATATCAAATGCTAGTGTAAACATAAATGATTTGAAGTAGTGTCAATAACTAATAGAAAATGCAATACTTTCCATAGAATCAAATCCCTCAACTTTAATATTAAGGATCCTAAACTTACTCTCACTAAAAATATTGAGGCATCTTTATCATAATATCATTTCCTCAATATAAGGTAAAAATAATGCTTTACCCTAATTAATCCATATCCTCTTAAACCAATAAGAAACTTCCATATATGTGTGATATTTTGACAAAATCGTCCCAACAATGATAACACATACCATCAAAAGCACATCACAAATAAAAAAATATAATTAACATGTAGAATTTACCATTAATATTTTGTATAAAAATATAACAAAACATTTAATATTTTTTTCAAAGATTTATATCACTTTAATTATTTGGTATACTATTAAAATGAAGATGTTTTTTTTTTTTTCTAAGTAAAAAAAGTGTTTTATAATTTAGTATGAAGGAGAAGTTGTCACATACAGCAGTTATATTATATTATCTTATATTGAAAATTTGATATTATGAAAAAGAAGTCTATACTGCAAGTTTGTATTTATGATGGTTGAGTTTTTTTTGAATGCCCAAAATCTAGAAACAACAATAAATTTTTAAATTCTTATCATTACTTTGAGTGAATTGTTAATCTCATGTTTCTAAAATAACAATTAATTTAATTAATTAATTTTTAATAAAATGAGTATAATAATTACTCCAACAATAATAATATCATATCACATTAAAGAATCACAAAAACTTACCATATATGAAAACATTACATTTTCCTATTTCTCAATTCCGTTTCTTTAAATAATACTCCAATATCAAATTCTTAAAACGAAAAAGAATTATTATAACTTATCTGAGTTGCCAAAAAAACCATTGAAAACATGTACTCCTTCCCATGGGTTTCCACACTTGATAAGAAACAAAGTAGCTACATTTGCCCAAAGGAGCTGGCATGTGTTTATAACCCTCAATTATCAATTCATGAACTTGGTACTTTGAGATTAAAACTTTTTAAATATCAATGCCCAACACATATACATAGGAATAAGAGATTGGTGTAGTCAGTTTTCTTAATATAATTTTTTTATGGATATGTAATTTGTTTCACAATTATTTTATTTAATAATTTAAATAGAGTAGTTCATCTTTGCTGTATTTAAATATAGTTAAATTAGAGTAAAAAATAATAAGTAGATTAAGTTTGTTCAAATTTAAATACCAATTTGTTATAGACAATATTTAATTTTAAATAAATTTATATATAATTACAATAAAATATATATTTAGTGAATTAATTTGATTGAATAATTTATGATTACAAAAAGATTAAATTATTATTTTAATTTTTCAAATTTTCTACATTCCATCAAATATACTTATGTATACAATAACAAACACAGTGTTTTATGCACCCCATCAACAAGACTCTTGTAAAAAATGATGTTGTAAATCACTGAACTTGCATTAAACTATTTCAAATTTGATTAATTTTTTTTATCAATTTGTTAATTAATAATTTCTGATTTTCTTTTAAAAGAAAATTGAAAACAAAAACAATTCCCAAAAATTAAAACCTTGATTATATTATATTCCAGACCAACCATCATTTAATAACCAAGTTAAGGTTTATTTCCCTCTCACTATATAATATTAAGTCTTTGCCATTGAATTTGGTGTATTATTCCATATTGGTTTGCCTACATTGATTAAAAGACTTTCACTAGACAAATCACAAATCATGGCTAAACATTTGCCTTAAAATTTCTAAACAATGGAGAATAGATTAAATCGTGTCCACTCTTGATTTGATCAAGATGGAGTACTATGCATCTCCATAGTTCATGTGTATGCATTTGTGTAGGAAATCCTCTCAGGAACATGTAGTTTTTGTTACACTAAGTTTGTATTAAATTCTATGCAAGATCAATTTAGGAGTTGTGTTAACCATATTTTATAGCTAATTTTTTTTTATCTAAATAAAGGGATTTATAATAATATACTTATAGTAAATATAAGTAATTGAATTATGATTTGGTATGAAGTTATATTATTTTAATAAATTAAGACATTGGGAGTATGGTTTGTTCTTGTATTTATCCAAAATATTTCATAGCTAATTTTCTTTAGCTCAATAAAGGAATATATGGTCATATACTTATAGTAAATATAAGTAAATGGATTAAGATTTGGTATGAAGGTATATTGTTTTAATAAATTAAGGTGTTGGGAGTATGGTTTGTTCTCTTATTTATTCAAAATTAATTACAAGAGGAATTTTTTACTAGAATGGTAAGTGTCTCCTTCTACTCAGGATGCTTGGGCCTTTGCTATGTCATAAGTTATTGGTATATTTTTTTGAAGTACTAATATTGAGAATAGGGAGATTTTGACATCTTATTTTTCATTGTATGTGAATTCTTCTTAAAGATGAGTGACTTGAACCTATAGTTTCTCTATAATTATGAACTAATTGCTTTATGACTAGCATAACCATATAAATTAAATGGTTGGTAAATTCCAATAGGCATCAATTCATAATAAACATCAAAACACTTATTTCATGATACATCTTACATTTTCAAGATTAAAAAAACCATCAAAATTAACTAAATTATAACTTTATTATTATTATTATTATTAATTTTAAAAAGAATAAACATATGAGTTAAAAACACACACACACATACACCCCACTTAACCATATTGATTCTAAATTTATTAGGGTTTGTTCCAATATGATTGGCTAATTCCACGGTTTAAGAATACCACATGACCAAAAACCATAACTTTTTATATGACACTTTTTTAATTAATCAATTTAATTAGAAAGGTAGAAAAAACATAACTACTTTTGAGATAAATCTCAATCTTTGATTTTTGATTAGTATTAAGAATATGTTAAAATATTTAATGGAGATTAAATTCTTACTATCCACTAAATAATTATTAATAAGTAAATTAAAATTCTGAAATAATAAATTAATTGTTTTAAGTAATAACATTTAAAAGAGGGGAATTTTGCCGTCTTATATACCATGTTATTGTATGTGAATTTTTTTTAAATAACTAATTTGAATTTCATATTCTCACCATCGAATTTCTTTTTCTCACTAAAGTAGATAACTACATAAGCATACAAGCTCTATATTTCTTGGATTTGAATTTTGGAAGGAAAAATATACGCTGATCTCTGCCTCTACAGATAAGAGGTCTGACTATTATATCCTATACTTACTAGATTTATTTATTTCCATAAAATTTATGCAAATGACTAACAAAGAAAATCGTAAGTTTAATTAAAAAACTATTTTCATAATTACAACAATAAAATATGTTAGGAATGGTGTGATGTAATTTATAATATTTTTATGTTAATATTACTGTTTAACCAACTAGATTCAGGCGCACGCGTGCGTAGCATCCAAGCGTGTGGAATAATTGTTGACCTGTCTCCGCTGACTTGGACTTTGTAACGTGTTCTAGAAGAGACAGCTCAGCCATTATATCTCACATCAAATACTACCCCAGTCATACTATGTGAACACCATGCGACCTTGAGTCATGCTAAGTGAGTCTTACCCCAAGTTTTTCTCTGGTGAAGAATCAGATTGGATAGGTAGGCTTGTTTCTCACGAGGAGGTCCTAAATATTTTGAAGATGATGCTTATGGCTGTTTGTTTTTGGTTTGTTTTTTTTTTTCCATCTCTACTTTATGGAAAGGGACATTAATATAGGGGTGGTGGTTGTGGAATTCAAAAGGAGAGGGTTTGTCATTACATTAATATCAAAATCAGTGGAGCTTGGACTTTCAATGATTATAACCAGATAGTTTTGTGCATTATTTTATATAAAATTATTTCAAAGGTGTTAGCTAGCAGGTTAAAAATTGTTTAATTAAATCATTTGTTTTTGGCCCAATTTGGCATTTTATTCAATAGACAGATCTGTGAGGCTAATGGATTGGCTCAGGAAGCCATGCACTCCGTTAAATGTAGAAATATTCTAGTTATTGTGATGAAGATTGACTTGAGGAAAACTTATCATAACGTGGACTAGTCCTTTCTCAGGATGGTCTTGCGTTAGACTGGTTTGAGTTTTGATGTAGCTCCTCGGATAATGCGCTATGTGAGATCAACCAATTATGTTGTTTTGGTTAATAGTGAGCCATTAGATTTTTTCAAAGCTTCGTGTAGCATTCGTCAAAGTTGTCCATTATACTCTTTCCTTTTTTTACTCATCATTGAAGGATTGAGTAGATTAATTATGGAGGCAAAATCAGACGGTAGAATTAAACGAATAAAATTTGGTCAAGAGATGGCGGATAACTCACTTTATTTGTAGATGTTGTTTTCTTCTTTGGCTTGGGGACTATTAAGGAATGGTAAAGTTTCAAAGGTATTTTGCATTGTTTATGTATCGTGTCAAGCATGGAGGTCAGCGTGGGCAAATCGTCTTATTTCAACGACAACTTGGATGAAGACCAAGTGAATTTGATCCAAGAATTTTTATCTCTAGGTTGTTTCTTTAAATGATGGCTATAAATATCTTGGATTTTTCTTAAAGCCTAATGATTATCGAACCATAGATCACTCATGGCTTGTTAAAGGGTGGAAAACACATTTTCATTTGTGTAATTGATGGTTTTCATTAGGAGGTCGTTTTGATCTTAATTGAATCGGTATTTGAAGGAATCTCGATCTTTTGGTTGACTTTAACAAAAATTCCTAAAAGTATTTTAGGTGCTATAAAAAAATGTATTCATTTTTTTATAATGGCAAGAAGCAGGGGAGAGGAATGGCTTTAGTGTCTCGGAAAAAATCGGCACTTCCGAAGTCTCTCGGGGGTTGGGGCTTACGTAATATGGATAAATTTAGTCTAACTCATGTAGCCAAAAGTTGTTGGCATATGATTTTCAAAATAGTTTGCGGAGTCTACTAATGATGGTGAAATATTTGAAATCCATGTCGGTTGTAGATTGGATTAGACAAGAGCCAAAAGTGACTAGGGGAGGTTCTATGATTTCGAGGAATTCAGTCAAGCTTTGGAGAAATGGCTCTTATGGAAGACTGGGAATAGGGCTAAAGTTCTTCTTGGTTGTGACCCATGGATAGGATGTAATGGTCACCATAAATTCTCTAATAGGCTAGTGGATTTTTTAAATTATTCGGGATTATTTCTATCGCAAATGTTGCTAGGCAAGGAAATGCAGCTCCAGATACTCAAGAGTGGCTTTCCACTCTCAAATTAGGCCCTTCTCATGTCTATGCAGGTGAATGGAGCTCTTTTGTATTGGTTTTGAGTAAAGTTGGTATTATTATTAACCAAGAGGGGGAAGGCGTTATCAGGTAGTCTAAGAAAAAACAAAGTGGAGTTATAATAGTTAGATCTAGACATGATGTGTTGATCCAAGAAAACCCTTTTGCTTCTTCAAAACGGTGGCACAAATTAGTATGGAAGGGACAAGGACCCCTTAAATGCAAGTTATTCCTTTGGCTATTCTTGGAAGGAAAACATTGACTTGGGACATTCTTGTTAATCGAGAATGGGTAGGTCCTGGATTTTGTGTTCTATGTTGGATAAATGAGGAGTTTATAGCATATTTCTTTATTCACTATCCTTTTATAATTTATGTTTAGAAGGTGGTTTTCTATTGTTTTAACATTAATGCCTAGTGGAATGGAAGCTCAGTTGAAGAGTGTCTTTGGACTTGGAATCAAAAGTATATTTCTTCTTCCCTTAAATTCATTTCGATCTTTATATTGTGAGGTATTTGGATAGGGAGAAACCATTGTTTGTTTGAAGACTTTGGGTTTTTCTCTGAAGTTCTTGCACACAAGGAAGATCATCTTATCTTGAGCAATTGACACCTATGAAAGGGAAGAAGATCAAGCTAATCAAATATGTGAAGCTATCAACTAGTATAGTGTGGGCATTGTTTGATGGAGTCATATAGAGGGATGTTTATGGTGTGGGTATAGTCATTTCCTTCTCCCTAGATCTAATGATTAAATGCAAACTAGGTATTGGCCTAGGCAAATTTTATAGTTGAATTCCTTGATATATGGTGTGCCATAAGGATTTCCCTTTGGAAGCAGGTAAAAGTATTTATATTATATAGGGATTCAAATGTCCTTGTGGATTAGTTCGATAGAAGAGTTGACTTAAGGGTCCTTCTTTTAGAATCATGGCAAAGGAAAATCTGCCAACTATAGGAGCAATATGATGATGTGCAATTTCTTCATACATTAGGGGAAATAATGCCTTGGCTGATATGTTCTCCAAGGAAGCTTTGTTGTTAGATGTTAGGTTAGTATCCATTTCAAAGGTGTTTAATGGTAATATGTTGTCTGTTTCTTTAATCTGTTTGATCTTGTTGAAATAGGATTTAGTTAAACTTCAAGAAATGTTCAAGGTCTAAGATATATCTGGGATTATGTTCTCAGTCCAATTTTTAAGTTTTCAAGTGTGTTACTATTCAGTCAAAGTTTTCAAGCATGCTACTATTCAGTGAAAGTTTTCTAGTGTGTTACTATTCAGTCAACTGGTTGTACTTTTTGGTTCCCTAAGAAATATCAAAAGTATGTCTTTTCTTTAAAAAAATAAAATAACTTGTTTTTTACTCTCGGAAGTGTTTATCCAACTTTAGTGGGATAAAAAGATTCATAAAAAAAGAAGAAAAAATAAGATATCATATTAATAAATCACTGTATTGTAATTTCTAGCAAAGTTTATTTAAAGGTTAAAAATTTCCATTATAAAATGGGGGTAAATCTTCATAGTTAAGAATCTTGTTACATGTTTTTTTAGATGTGTATATGTTTAATTCATATACTAGTGCACCCATATGAATTAAACCCCTTGTCTAATTAATAAACAAAATGGTCATTTTCCAAACATTTTTGGTACTCAATTTAACCTAAAATCCTGTAGAGATTTTTAAGAATCATAAGTTTAAGATATTTAATTGCAAAAGTTTGAGTAACTAAAACATTTTTTAGGGTGTTGAATCCATTAATCCATTAAAGTGCATTTTAAATAATAATAAATAACAATCTAATTCAAAATTATATGTGTAGAAAACAATTTTGTCTATTAATTACATTGCACCTAAATTAAATGGTTGGTAAATACCTAAAGACATCAAAACATTTACCTAATGATGCATCTCACATTGCCAAGATTTTTAAAAAATCATAAAAATTAACTCAATTATAATTTTATTTTATGTAAGTAGTATTATTATTAATGATAACAATAATTAATAACGAGTTAAATACACACATAGACGCACAAACACATATTAAAAAAACAAGTAACAAGATTCTTAACCATGAAGATTCGCCCCCTTTTTGTCATAAAGATTCTTAACCTGTAAATAGACTTACTTACAATACCGTGGGCCAATACCATATCTTACTAATACCAAATGTCCAAAACACCATAACTTACATTCATATTAGACATCTTTATATCATAGTTATTTTAATTAATCAATTTAATTGAAAATGTAAAAATGGCATAACTACTTTTGAGATAAATATAAACTTTTAACTTGTCAATACTATTAAGAATATTCTAGAATATCAACTTTTAATTTTGGAAGTCTTATTCCAAAATAGACAAGCATATTGCAAAAATCAACTAAATTATAACTTTATTTTAAGCTAATATTATTATTTTTAATTTTTAATAATAATAATAATTAATAGTGAGTTAACACACACACAACATGTAACAATTTTCCTAGCTATGGAGATTGGATCATGCTTTATTATGGAGATTCTTAAAGTTGTAAATTGGTTTTGTTACAATACTTGTTCTCTTTTTTCTTTTTCTTTTTCTTTTTTTTTTTAAGAAGGAAAAAAATGCTAGAATTTTTTGTTAAATAATAGGTAGTTCCAATACATATATATTCATATAATTATCCAAAAATACAAGATTGTCAACATAAGTTATTTTCCTGTTACCTGGGTTCTAAAGAAGCATAAGGTCGCATAATTATATCAAAATAACACATTCATAATTATATCAAAATATCACATTCCATTCTCCATGATCTGCCATGAACAAGAGCTGCATTTAATTAGAAGGAAAAATTAAAAAGTGCATCATACTATTGCAAACAAAATAGCCAACTGTGAAATCCAGAATCAAAATTTAAGGCATCTCAATGTTTCCCTCCTCCATCACCTTTCCATCAACTAAAAATATGAAATGTATTAAACCTGCTACAACAACCAATCCTTGTTTTGAGAGCCCATCTACCACCAAGTTACGGTCACTGTAGACATGTGAAAGGGATATATGATCAAATAAACCAATAAGCATCTTTATGTGATCCATCCATCCAATTAGGGACGGAGTCGAGAAGGAGGACTGCCTAGACAAAGCTTCAATAGTGGATCTAGAGTCCTCATACACAGAAAACTTCAACGACTATAGGAATTTAGAAAAAACTAGCAAACCCCAAAGTGTCAGTAATTCATCCTTTGAATTCGAACCCAAACCTCCATACCAGTAAAGGAGAAAAAGAATGTGAGTATTAATCCTCAGTCATGCCTTGCATCCACACTTACCATCCTGTGTCACGCCACCAAAAAAGCGTATAGGAAAGACCACCTATAGAGGGGGACAACATGTGCTGGAAGTATTATCATCTCAAATCAGATTCCTCTCCACCAAAAACCAAGCGAATATTTTTGTGCAAACTTTGGGGACATTAGGAGGTTTGTCTTCAAAGATAACCAGATTTCTTGCTCACCAAATCTCCCATACCATCTATAGAGGAAGTGTTGTATACCTCCCTCTTCTACTGAACCACAACCTGAAACAAGATTCCATAGAATCGAAGGAATCCACAGGGGAAATCTGGACTTGCTTCAATATACTCCCCTAGACTTCCATAGAGAAGGGACAATGGATAAACAAATGTGCCACACTTTCCATATCCAAATGAAAAAAAAACATAGCATCATAGCCCAAGAAATCCCAGTTTGCAGAGGTTATCCCATGTTAAGATTTTATCTTTCAAAGCCAGCCAACATAAGATGGTCACCTTTAAAGGGACCTGCCACCTGCAAACATTCATGTGCCAACACTTATTAACACTGGGGTTGACATAATTTGAAATAAACTGATAAATGTCTTAAACCACCATCGAGCCCTTTGTCATAATGCCATCCCACACCATAGAATCACCAATATCCTTCTTCATGAAACCAGTAAAGTAAAACTTCCAAATGAGTCTATAACAGGATGTTGCAAGGCCATTCGATAAACCGAGGTCCTCCGTGCTCTTCAACACTGGGTACAGAAGATCTGGCTACCACCACTCAATAGCTTGATCCAGAAAGAAAATGCCTCTCAAATGTAGAGCATTAATTAGATCACGATTAGAGTGATGAAAAGAACCAACACCCAATATGGAATCCCAACCGAACAAACATTTATCACCCCTCCCAAAAGACTAGAGCTTATTGCCAAGCAAGCATTTACTCACCTTAGAGAAACTCATCTAAATGTAGGAGCCCTTTTTAACCCCAATCATACCCTTTCTGTACCAATCTAAAAAAGCACGACCGTGTAGATACTTCTCACTATGATATCCTACCAAATACCCCTACCAAATAAAGTCTGCCATAGTGATTTTGTTAGAAGAGCCCAGCGAAATTTCTTCATATCAAGGATGCCCCATTGTCCAACATCTTTCCCCATTGTTATAGCTTCAAAGTTAACTAGGTGGAATTTTATATGCCCTTATTCTGAGACCAAAGAAAGTGTGCCATGATGACTTTGATTTTGTTAATTACTAAAGAAAGAAGCCAAACAAGATGCATCTAATATACTAAGAGTTGTTGTAATACCATGACTTACTAATACCACATGTCCAAAAAACTATAACTTATATTCGTATTACACTATTAAGAATTTTGAAATGACACAGTATAATTTAAATATTTTAT
>APFE030315035.1:0-17016 GCA_000404065.3 Pinus taeda
ATAATATTGCTCACAAGGAATGAAAATTGAATGCTCCCTTTAGTCTAGGCCACTAGATGTCAAATATTGACTTGACATATCAAAATGACCTCATGTAAGCAGTTGCATGGTTTTACCAAAATGATCTCATGTAAGCACCTGCATGGTCAATAATGACTTACATAGTTTTCTACTCAAGTTAGTGTCATGATGCTTGTTTCATATGACTTGTGTGATTTATTAGTCAAGCTAGTGTCATGGTGCATGTTGCATGACTTGCATGGGTTTTGTTGCATGAAATAAAAGGCCCTTGCCTCATGCATAAATTTATCCCATGGTTTTTCCTATACCTATGTCCTAGTACCCTTTTGAATAGGTCCTAACCTATGGTTTTGCTAAAATTACTACACAAATGTTGGTTTCTGATATACGTAAATATATTGCAGGGGAGCTTACCTCGATAGTTATTGGAAATCTATTTGGAACAATTGGAAACAACAATATTCAGTAATATATAACAAAACTATCCTATTTAGACTAGACTTGTCACTTGTTTGCATTCCAAAAATGTACTGAATATTAAAAAAACACAGTCCTCAATAGATATTGAACTCGTCAAGCACTATAGCATTGTTCTAATACAAATCTTGGCTTAGATCATGTTGAAATATTTGTGGTAAATCTACATGCATACAAGCATCTTAGTTTAGAGTGTAAAAAGTCGTGTTGACTGCTCAATGACAGGTTATAAATATTGTTTATGTCCAGTTAAGGAAGCAACCATTAATAGTAAGAATAAATACAATGAAGACAAATCTAATCATATAGGTTTATACTCTGTTTCAATTGAGTATATCTTTGTTTGACTATATATTTTTATCACTTTAATCCTTGCGATTTCATGTTCTTGAAAGTATCAAAGAGAATGTATAGTGTGGAGTGTATGAATATAGGTAGAAGGAATCAACCTAGATACTGCTAGAAATTAAGGGGTGGAGAGGGAACATGCAACAGTTTCCAATTTCTTATGGATAATGGATTGTGTTACATCTTTTGTAGCCAGTAGAGCACATTTGCAATGCCACAACTTCCACAAATTCTTTTCGTATATGGTAGTAGCTGCACAAAAGTAAATTCAAACTCCCAACATATTTGACCCCTAAAGAACTTCCAAATTTATGGAAATGGTTGGAGTTGTATTCAAGACAAGTATTTGAGCTTCCATGGGATGACTGTGCTAGTGGAGGTTTATCTTTGAGTATTAGGCACATATAATAACTATGTAATGGCCTATGTATCCAACATCTCTCACCAAATTGTGTATTATTTTAAGGTTGTAATGAATAACTTAAGTTGACAGATATGTTCTCCATGTTCAATATTTCACTTGTAAGTGATAGATGGATTGACTCTTGTATCAATTGTGCACACAAATTTTCTCTAAAGTAATAAGAAATTCAGTAGCAATTAGCAACATAGTTTATGAACAATTAGCAATAAAATTACTATATTAAAAACTCGAAGAAACTTAAAAAAAAGAATGGAGCAATCAATCAATCATCAAACAATTTGTTGAGGATCTCAGCAAAGAAAACAAAATCAATTGAATAGTTCTTGGGAGAGTACCAGGTAGAGTGTCTAGAAGTTCAATCAACACTTGCACAAAATAGAAGATATGCATTGGGTGATAGCTTGTCTTTGGATAACCCAAGATCTGATGAAGGGAAGAAAAATTAAAGAAATGAAAGAACAATTGATAATGAGCCTGAAGAATTAGTATGTTTAAGACAAACCCAAAGAGCATACAAAGATTCCAAAAATGTTTCAAAGAAAATTCAAGGACTTAGAGAAAAGTGAGACAAATGAAATTCTTCTATCTCGGACATAAGAATATCAGGATGTTGATAAATTGGTGATACAAAACTAGTTTCAAGCATTCACAATGATTCTCAAATGAGTTTATATCTGCAGTCTGGTGAAGATAAGTTTATGCATAAAAGAGAGAAGACAAAATTGGAAGAAGATGTAGAAATAGTTGTTGGGGTAGTTTGAAATAGATCAGTTGGAAATTCACAATATGGTTTACATGAGCAGACAAGCAAGGAGAAGCCATTGAAGAAAATGGGAAAGAAGATGTCAAAAGCAGATGCTGTTGTCCTTACTGAAGGGAAAGAATTGAATGGGTTGCATGTTAACCCTAGGTTTGGTTCATGCTAGGAATTGGTTGGAGAAAAGCCATTGAAGAGAGTTGCTAGGAAGGTAGAGGATGCCCAAATACTTGATAGGATGGCAGAGTCTAATGAAATTAAAGATAGTGCCCAGCCCCTTATGTGCTTGGATGGAGATGAATGCAAGCGTAGAAATAGAAAAGCAAGGAAAGTAAAATATGATGTTGAAATCCTTGGTAGGGTGTCAGAGCTAAATGCTTTGCACAATAGTGATCAGCCCAACTGCCAACAGATAGATGAAAGTAAGCATGGGAAAAAAAAAGTGAAGGAGGATAATAATGTATCCTTAGAAACCTTGTATTCCAAGCAAGCTATTAGCTGATAAAGTAACCACAGACACAAAACCCTCAAAGAAGCTCCCCCCTATGGCTATACCATCAATTGCTTCCAATTTTTCATTCTCTATTATACATTTTCTCTATGCCGTTAGAATAACTATGCTTTTCCCCTCTGCAAAAGATATTTCATAGGCGGTCAATCATTCTGAAAAAAGTGATGGGGAGAGAGAGAGCTCAAACCAGGAGGGTTAGTTCACATTTTCTTCTAATGTGAAGGTCGAGGATCAAAATTGTGTGTTCTTAAATTTCTGCATTGATGGCCATCCTGACATGTGTAAAACAAGTATAGATCCCAGTTATCTAGAACGTGAGTTATATTAGCAATTTTGGGAATTCTTTGAAGCCATTTGCAAACCTAGGTTGCTTGCATACCCTTTAAAAGAGTACTCAAAACCTAAATGCAGCTCTTTGAAAAATTCCATCATGACTAGAGGCCTTGCAATGCTTGGAAGAGGGTGCTATATAAGGTCACGCAGCTAAGACTTGTTTCCCTCGAAAATTTTAGTCCTTCAATGAGTAAGGTAGGTGGGTATTGACAACTGTTATAATGGCTACACCTATAAAAATTCTTCTTATATACCTATGTTATATCTATGTGTCATTTTCTGCCATGTTGTGAGCAAGAGTTTGTCCACTACAACAATTCTTTAATTTTTCATATGCTTATTTGCATGTATTTATGGCTTGGTCTTAGTCGTAGTGAGACTTGATATTTTGAAGTTCATTCAATGTTTAAATCTCTTTTATATTTATATTTTCATTTGATTCACATATTAAATATTATGAATGCTGAACAAGTAATAGTTACGTTCTTTATGCATTTATTCAAATTTTCACATTGTAAAATTCCTATTACATTACCCATAGATTTCCAATTCAATTTTGTGTGCTATAGGTTTTGCTATGCTATAATATGTTTCTATTCAATTTACCTACCACAGATCGGTTGGATTCAATGCAATTATTGGAAGGGAGGGGCTTCCACAAATATCAGGAGTTGTAAAGGTGTGTCAAGGTTTTATAATGTAATCCAGTCATTGTAAACTAATGAGAAATTTGAGAATATTACTAGTCATGGCAAAAATTTGACCATACTTGTTGGCATGGCATTGATTCTCAAAACAGTTTGAGATGAAAACATCTTCAGTAACAACAAGGTGAATTAATCATTTTTGATATTCTGTAAATAATTGGCCTATCATACTTTCATGGGCATAACACCTCTCTATAGTGAGCTTTAACTTCTATTTGAATGAGTAGGGAAAGTTCATGAATTGTAGATTGATATAAGGTTGATAAATCTTCCCATTCCCATGTGTTGGCGTAGATAAGTGACAGGATTTTATGAAAACTATAATGACCTATGCTACCATGGAAGAGCCTTGCTAATCACCTTGCTCAATTGAAATAATCATCTCTCCAAAGGTCAGACAAATGGAATCATTTCAATATAAACAACAAATAGAATAGTGTTTTGTGTGCAAGGTAAGAAGCCCTTCAAAGTTCCAGCCAATGGTGAAGGAAAACAATAGGATGGATGGCACGTGGATGCACCCTGGATCTTAAATTGAGAAGGAATGTTTAATAGAAAAAATAAAAGTATCATATGCATCGAATTTGGATGGCCCCTTATTCCAGGTCTCCCACATGATAGATTCTAAGCAATGTCTTGCCCTCGCCCCCTGCGTGCATGTTCAGTTATTGGGGTTTGTTTGTAGGTCATGCAGGAAATTCATTCACAACAAAGTTCTTTATAGTAAGAAGATGTGCTCGTACAGTAGAGGAATTACTTTATGTTCTAATTGTAGATTTAAATGGGTTGGCCACGGGATGGATATATCCTTGTTAGTATGTTTGGTTGAGAACTCTGTAGAGAGAGTGGACAAGGAAGGATGACCATAGGCTTGAAACCAAGGATATGAATGATGTTTTGCATAACCCACATTAAATAAAATTCTATCCATTCACTTTGACTTAAAAACTAGACCATTAGATTCCTATTTGATGATTTCGTATAGAAGGTACATTAAAAATTGGTAGAAGAGCCATTGGTTATAGCACTAGGTATGTACAGGCTCAAAGACATAAATAATAAGATGAAAATCTTTACAAGCGCAGGTCTAGGATGGTAAGACAACATTAGGACTTTCTCAGCTATGGCTATTTCCTACGTATGGTTATGATGTCATTATGAAGTTCTCAACAAAGATGAATCTTGTGTATTGAATAGAAATTTCTAGGATATGCACCAAATGAGGAGGATAGGAAAGATATGTGGAGGGTATTTAAGCAATGTTAATCTAAATATATTTTGTAGATTCCCCAAGTGTGTGCTATGCAAATAATATGTATGGCAAAGATGTCCTTAAGCTCTTGTGTGAAATGCAACAAGTAACATGGGTTTGAACCTTTTTTTTTGCCACATTTTTCACTGTATATGGCTATCAATATCTCTAGAATGAAGCAAGTCCATATGCAACTTGGGGAGTCAGATTGGCATTTAAAATTATTATGGAGAAGAATGTTGTCGATATGTATGATTACAAGTGGAACATGGAGATGGTGTTGTCCTATGACATTTCTTTTCTTGTAGTGTCAAGAACCTATGATTAAGAGGATTACTTAGGTTACATATATTGCTTACTTTACATTCTAGACTTACAAAGTTGTATGCGAAACTTGTCTAAAAACATTTTCTATGTTTTGTAAGCTTGGGATTGCATAGGTCAATTGTGTGGGCTCTTTCGATAGTTCAAATTGATCTCTAATTGTCACTTGTGATATGTTATAACTATGTGATTCAATTTTATTTTAGTATAGTACTCTTCGATGTATTCTAGAGTACAAAATATCATGGAGAGGTCTTTGATGCCCTTATATTCTCTGAATCATCATTGATAAAAACTCTAATTGGAAATGATAGAAATAAGTTTGCATAAACAAGAGGTAGTCTGTGAAATATCAATTATGCTACACTGAATTCAAAATCATAGCACGTGATTAACGTGGAGCCAATCCTGATTTATGTTGCTATCTTTTCACAATGGGACACAATGGGCAGTGTAGAAGCTATATTCCAAGTTTGGATAAAAATGAAGTTGCACACAAGTTCTTCCACAAATTTTTGTAATAGAGATAGTGTTATGGAGCACCATGATTGCTGCATATGTACAAAATGTTCTCCATCACGAAGCTTTGAATCTCTTTCATCATTTATAAGTTATAAGATTGAAGCCCAACTCTATGACCTTTGTAAGCATTCTCCCTAAATATGCTGATCTATTAGTCCCACAAGAAGGTTAGGAAGTCCATGTCTATATAATAAAGAATAGATTGAAGGGACATTATTTTGTGGGGAATGCACTAATATATATATACACCAATTGTGGAATTGTCGATATTGCTCACAATGATTTTGAGGGCATGTTTCAAAGAGGCATAGTCTCATGGATTTACTGATTATGGGTTATGTACAAAGTAAGAAGTGTAGTGAGGCCAATAAATTATTCTTGCAAAAGGGTATTGGATGTGGTAAAATCTGATGAGGTCACATTTTCCATCCTTAATTTTATTGACGTGTGTTCACATAGCTGCTCTAGAGCATGGCACAAAGACCCACAATAAAAACTAAATTTTTATGTTTAGTTAATTTCAACCCAGATTTCTAAACGTAAATTTGATGAGAAAAGAAAATTTCCATTGGAACATTTTACCTTCTCATCTCTCTTTGGTTTTATATTCCAAGATGGAATCATTTTGAGGATGACAAAACATCTTATACAAAGAGATGGAAAAGCAAAAGAAGGACAATGTTGAGAATTTGGACCCTACGCCTTGTAATGATGGTAATTATCATGGCATGGATGATCAAGATGGTTGTGGCTCAGGCTTTGGGTTTGATTTTTGTTTTCTTTATTTTAATGGCGACTCATCATCTATATATTCTGGTGGTGTTAGTGTCAACCTTTGAAGCCTTCCATAAGTGATTAAATATGCTCTTACAAAGTGGTCTTAGGTCTAGGATTTGTTTTCCAAGGTTTTCCAAGTATCTAACCATTTGGATGAGTGTACCATAATTCAAAGAGTTATCATCATTTCAGGTTCCAATGGGTCATTTTACACCTTGTTCGTGGTTCAGTTTTACTTGGGTAAGGCCCATTTCCCTCTCCCAGGGTTTTGAAGGTAATTTTTCTTGGATGGCCAAATGATCAACAAAACTTGTGTCCTTATGTTCATACACCTTCCCCTATCCCTAGTATACCTTATTAACAATTCCCATCATTGATATCCATCAGATTCATCATTTTCCCATAAACCCTAACTTATTGCTACAATTTGACAATTTGCTAGGCTAGGCCTGTGTTTTTCCCTTTTGGACCCCTTCCCCTCACTCAATCTTTGAAATTCCACTTTCCCCTACTTCCTAACATCCCTCCCTACTTCCCAAAAGTTTCTCAAGAATTTAGAAGTCGCTCATCCCTTTCATTTCTCTTCATTTCTACAAATCCCCTGTTCCACATATCAGGATATGTTTTCTTCAAACTATGTTTCTGAGAAAGAAAAGATGAATTTAACAAAATTGAGAGAGGTTTTCGTCCAATATTGACCCACGAAGAAAAAATCCTTCATTTTTTACACATGTTTCATGTTTTGGGAGAAATGTCGAAAACATCATTGGCCTCAGGAGGATTGATGCACTTCTAGAGTGACCTTGGGAAAATCAAGATTTCACCTAGTTGGGATGTTCAAATGACTTACTTGATTATTTAAATGATATCTATATAGAGAGATATTTCCAATGAGTTGTCATGAGCTCAATTTGGAGTTGAGGAAGACCTTCAAAGGCTGACTGCAACAACACTTTGCATTTAGGCAACCTCATTCTGCACATTTTGACCAGTCTTGGGAGATTTGACTTTTGATAGGGAAAGTGAACTAGAAATTGAAAAATTAAAATGTTCTAGAAATTAAACTTGACAAGCTTTCCAACGAGCTATCACATGCCCAATTTCAACATCAGGAAGGCAGTCAAAACTTGCCTTGAAGTTGGTGCTGCGCATAGGAATAGTGGTGTTGCGCATTGGGAGGTTGGCGCTGCGCATCAGGGAGGTGCTGTGCATCAGAGCCAAACTTCCTTCAAAAAAATACACTGGTGCTGCACATAAGAGAGGCATTGCACATGGGGCTGGTGGTGTTGTGCATTGGGCTTTGAAGCTTCCAAACCTCTAAAAATCATCTTCAATCACTGCAATTGCCTCATGTCACCTCCTATCAAGTAAGTAGAGCCTCTTTATAGTTGAAACTAGGGTTTACATGAATTTTTGGTGGTTTATACCTCTCTAAAAACTAAACCCTAATTTGTCTCTAAAACTACCTCATACATTTCATACCACAGTTGTTTATCATTCTCCTTCTAAAACCCTATGCCTTAAATCCATTTGCCCAAAATCTATCTCCTAATCCCTTCCCTAACTCCCTGGACATTATTCTCTTCATCTATTTTTTCCAATCCACAAACCCTAATCCATACATCCCACTATTCCCAAACCCTATTCTACATAAAACCCTAACCCTCCACATACAAAACCTATTCTACCTACTCCACTACAAACCTTACCTATTCCCCTAAAAACCCTACCCTCTCTCCTAAGTCCCGTTCACATTCCCTAAACTCTATTTACATCTCATGCATTCACATGCACCTACATACACTCTGTCCACTTCATTCCTCCACTCTGTTTTCACTTCACCATTGTCCATACAACCACAAGTGTTCATATCCATAAAAATGGAGAGAGATTTTGACCTTGATGACCATGAGGAGACAGAAAGAGTTAACATCATTGACTTGGATGCTCAAGATCCAAGGATTGTCAAAGACATGATCATCAAGAAGCAAGAGGACAAGATACAAGCTTTGTTAGTTAATTTAGAGAGGGCTAAGTGGATCATGAGAGAGAGATATGGCTTGAAAGGGTAAATATTCACCTTTAGGGGCTTCTAAAGAAAGCAAATAGAGACAATAAGATTCTAAGGCATATGGCACATCGTTATTTGACCCCAAATAGAGTATGCAACAAGAGGATCAAGAACCTTAAGGCAAGATTAAGGACAACCTTAAAAGGCAAAAAGAAGGATGAAAAGCTCAACATTTTGGTTGATGTAACTTTAGCCCAACAAAGTAACCCATGATGAAGCTTTGAGCCAAAATTGGGAAAATTTTGAAACAATTTTGTCATTTTCCAATTTTTGAATTAGGCAACACAGGAAATTTTGGCTGATGCATAGCGCCACCAGCGCTGTGCATTGAATTGGTGCATCCTCTTGAAAAATGGCTTGTAGATTTGAATCCAAGATAAAGAAATAAGCAAACCCAGAAAGTTGCATCAATTTTGTAGGAGATCTTGGACAACAAAAGGGCAAAAGGCACTCAAACAATGCCCTCTCTACCATTTTTTAGACCCATAGGAAGCAGCCTTGGGAGAATTGATTTTTGAAGGGGCAATAAACTCCAAATCAGAAAATTCAAAGTGTTCTAGAAACTAGACAGGAATATATTTCCAACAAAATATCTTGGGCTAGATTTGGATGAGAGGGAGGCCTCCAAAAGCTTCCCTAAAGCGGCACTGCACATCAAGTTCAAGGCACTACGCATCAGGAAAATTTTTGTCTATTTTTCCTAAAAGTCAAAATTTTCCTAGTTTCTTCAACAGTTGACTTCTTTTTCTTTTCTTGGTAAATTTTGCATGGTAAATGATGTAATATGATGTAAATATTGATGGAAAACACTTGATGGGGTAGATCCATCAAATGAAAAGTGGTTTTGAACTGAATGTATTAGTTTCCTTAGTTTTTAGAGGCAAGCTATTCCACTACCTATTTTCTTGTTCCTAGTTTAGATGTTGTTGAAATAGCTCCTTGACTCATGGATTCGACCCCTGATGACTAGCATGAGTTGTTTGATTCCTATATTATGTTTTCTCTTAGTCATTTGTAAAGGTTGGACTCTTGTGGAAGCTCTGAGCTCTATTGTACATCCCTATAGTAGTTGGTAAGGAATAAAACCAGGTTTCACAACTATTTTTGTGGGATTCTTGTGATATTGAGTTTATGTATTGTTTCTTCTTTGTAATGAGTTTTTCTGATGTTTATATGTATCCACATCTCTCTCTCTTCTAAACTAAATGAATCAAGGTGAATAGACAAAATACACTAATTTACAATGCTTTGTTTTGTGAATGCATTTGGTTTTATGTGTTTTTCAACAGTTTGAAGAAGATTCATGCTCCTCATGCCCTTTTCAACCCCTTAGCAGTCTAAATGTACCATATTAACCAATTTCTAGTACATAAATCCTTTTTCTACCTCGCCCCACAAAACATGTCTGTATCCCTAATTTGATTTCCCGGACCCAACCTGCCTGCTTATTTTGATCCAGCAACCAATCATCAAAATCAACCAAAAACCATAGAGCTACTATACCTAGCCTAAAATCTAATTTAAATTCAGTCATCTCAAGCTGTAAATGCAGTCATCTTAACTGAGAGTGACAAGGAGAGAGCCCTCTTCAGACCTGGTAGGGCTAGCTACCAAGTTAAGCATGGTTTGTGGTTATCCTAGGATTGCCTCCCTTCAGCCTAAGGTTGATCTAGGCTCTAATAGGTGGCAAGGCAGAACTTGTGCATAATAAGAATGTTTCTTTGACTAGTCCTCGTGTTCTCATAAGTGGTTTCAATGGGTCAAATATGGATGATGGTATGGTACCATTTATAGATCTCCCTCCATCTATACATTCTGTTCCTGGTAGTATGCATGAAATTCATCCGATGGGGTGGGAGGTCCTTGGATTAAATCCGTTGAGTCACGGGTCAAATTTTAAATCTCAAGAGCACATATCAAATAAGGACTTTGATAATGACACATTTTATAGAGAGATACCAATTGAACTCCTAAGGGCTAGCCTGATATGAGGATTCTAATGATTACTTCCATCCACAATGCTAAAGGAAAAGAATTTGACAATCAAATCTATTGTTTTGGCATGGTCTCTCAATTTGAAAAACAACATTCCTATGACTATTCTTGAAGTATTTTAGTTGTTGCATCTATCTACATTGTTGGGGTGACAGTCATTGGGAGAAAACATTGGTTTCAATGTATATTCTTGTTCTTCAGTACAGATAAAAGGATGAGTTTTATTTGTATAGAGGAGTTGTCTAGAGGTATGACGAAAGAAGTTTAGCGCAGAAGTATAAGTCTTAGATGTACCCATGCAATGTATTTTATTAGCAATTTAGTAGCAACTAGAATTCGAATTTCAAACCTGTCAACTTAGCTTCTTCATTTTTTCCTATCCTTTCATTTATGTATGGATTTTTTTGTCTTCCTTATTTACATTTCCACAATTTAGGAGTTAAATGGTTTTCATATTCCGAGGAACTCGATACTTTTCATCCTCAATAGAAATGCAAAAACCTCTCAAAATAGATCCATAAGACATACCTTACTGTACTAAGGAAAAATACAGATGTTTATGCTAATGTCACTATTCTACAACAACTTTGTTTCCAATTGACTGGATGTGTTTTGTAGAAAAATTGAATATATTTGCAACGTCTTTCCAACCATACTAACAATTAATCACACGACAAGGAGTTTTTTCTAGAGTTTGCTGGTGAACTCGAGAGTATGTTCTAAAGGGATGAAATTAATGATTTTTATTACTACAAAATGCTACCAACCTTTTTCCCCCAATCTCGTTCAATTGGGAAAGTGCTTCATGAGGAAAACAAATATAAAATGTACTGCATAATAAGCAAAATAGAGGCCAGAGTACAAAAACGAAACATCAAAGGAGGATAAAAACAATATGCTTACTGATCATCTTTGTTTTTCCTTCTTGAGAAGTTGGAAATAACTTAGTAAGGGTCCAAAAATTAGACTTTCGAAATTAGACTTTCGAAAACACATTGTGAAAACATCTAGATGGCTTGGGAAAAAAATAATCAAGATGACTTCATGGGAATTATGTTCCTAAACATTTCCATACCTAATCATATTTGAATTGAAATTCTCATTTATATTTGAATCTTGCTACTATGGTTTTTACCAAACCAATGGTCAAAAGCCTTGGTACCAATAATTTGAAACCAACCAGAAAAAAGCCATGACATGGGGGTGGCCATAACATGGGGGTGGAGCTAACAAGTGGAAGGACCCCATGCCACATGAATATAGCATTATGGAGCCTAATAAAAAAATTGAGATCATAGGTGCTCGACAAGCATTGACTTACAATAAATCCCTAAGTTTCATCTGCTCCAAACAAAAAATGCACTATTTTGTGAAATTAGGGATAATTCCAAGGTAAGATTACATGGATCATCTTAGCCAATAAATCCCACTGACAGTGAAAACTGAAGCATGTATTAATGACCTAAACCTAAATTGCCGAATGCACTGAGGCAGCGATATAGACATGTATCAAATATAAATGCCCATGTAATGTGACATAGTCTTGGTGTATACCACGCTATGTGTGTGTAAAAGAAAGAATAAACAATCTCTACTTACCTATCGACCTCATCCAAAATTATTATCTTGTGCCACCCTGGAGGGAGTGTTACCTTCTTCTGTGCAAACATTTTGATCTTGTTCCTCACAACATCAATACCCCTGTAGAAGGTAACACAAGACCAACCAAAACCTTAATAAATTGTATAAATTAAAGGGAAAAAAATACAAAATTTAATTGACCACGAAATTGTTTACCAAGTACCTATCATCAGACATTCAATAAAACCACTTGAAATGCATGAAGACTGATCGATTAACTCAATGAACTTTTTCCCAAACTCTCGTAGGGAAGGCGTGGTTTTTCGTACTTGGATCCCTTCCTCTCTTCTGTTGACCATCTTCGTCCTGCACACCAAGAACGTATTATGTATCGAGATGGCGACGATTGAATGTGGGGGGTGAGCCCCCTTGTTGTGACTCGTATTTGTGCCATCTTGGATTGATCAAGGGGTTTATTTCAGATCTTCATTTCTACATTGCAAGATCTGACCGCGTTTATTGGGTGTCCCATCAGTAGACCTTCTTCAACTTGAGGCTGGCTTGCTGAATGTGGATCTGAGTTTCCTCACAATTGAGCACATTCTCCTCTAGTCATCGATGACCAATTTTGAGCTCGGTGAGAGGGATGCCTGCAATGGCGCCAAACTACCAAGAGTGTTTGAATCTAAAGGCAGGATAGAATGTCTACCCATCCAATCATGTCATTGACTATCATATATTTTTATTTCAGTCAAACAGTTTTTCAAAGAATTTGGAAGATGACACACTTTATTATTTAATCTGAATAATTTTTTTACTTGGAAAAATAAATGGCCACATAAAATAAAATAATGATGTCACATAGAACAAAACAATAATGCACCCTTTTATTGATATGAATTAAATTCTACTTAAATCAATAAATTAATTATAAATTAAGTAATTATTCTTTATTAAATTGAGATTTTATATATAAAATGATATAGTTAATGTAAGTCAATTAAATAATCTTAAATAGTGATTTTAATATAATTTCTTAAAAAGAATTATTTTAGCTATTGTTGTATTAAGACTTTTGTTATGTCTTTCATTATTATATTTTAATCCACTTTAAACATGCTTAAACTATGCTTTCACTTTCATTTGTGGAGGCTATCTACTTGCATATTCAAAGAGTTTTGATGTAGCTTTTTCTTTAAAAAATCACTATTGTGATTATGATGGTGATAAATTACTCTGTGAACAGTGTTAAGGGTTATCTAGAATAAATGGGAAATTATTTCTGAATATCTAAGACCAATCTTTGAAAGAATGGATATACATTCCATAATTATCACATAAACAAAGGGTTAATCTTGCATTTAGTGCTTTATCTCCATGGATGTCACCTAAACAAAGGGTCCATGATAATTACAGTTCTTAGGTCTTTCTCTTAGTCACTGTCTTAGGCTGATTTTATTTTTAAGTTTGAAAGTTGATGAAGATAAAGAAAAAATAATTTGATAGGTTAATTTTGTGAATATGAAAGAGTAAAAGATATGTGTGTGTATTTGCAAGGTTGCATTAGTTGAAATGCCATTTTTCATTGTTTTCATCAGTATTATCCTGTCAGGTGAAGAAAGAAAATCCATACTTGATAATCATAAGGACTATATGCCCAAATATAGGCAAAATGTTCAGGAAGAATCATATTTATGGTCACGGGTCGAGGAACGTGAATTAGTGGATGCCTCTTGTAGTGAAACTTTACCAAAATATGTTGGTGTGGTGGGGACCTCAAAGTCATCAATGCCACAACCAGATCTAAAATGTTTAACATGTAATTCTATGAAAACAAATCCTATATTGGTGGCTTCAAAGTGGACCTGTGAGGATGGTGGAATTGGTATAGATTAGAAAATACAAAAAGAGTTTTTTAATGAAAATACATGCATTTATAATAGGTCACACAACCAAAAAAAATGAAAATGAATCGTGCACATGATGAAGGTAGCTTTGTTAAAAATAATTGAGGAGAAACTCTCATAAGGTGGGTACTTCAATTTGTATGTCAAATTTTTCTCTAATGTAGTGGAGGTGATTGTGAGCCAAGGATTGACCTCATTAAACAATTGGTCAGCATCTGTGGAGCAGATACACTTTCTCTCAAATTGATGTTTACAGTATCAATTGTGTGGTCTGCACTGCATGCATTGAGTTCATCAACTAGTTTTCAAAAGTGAAATGAATCCTCACACAAATCAATTAAAAGTGATTAAAAAGGGAGTAAAGGACAGTTACTGTTAGACCACGAGTTGGGAGTGTATCATTAGTGGCAATAGTGCGCTATTTTCACATTTCATTGTAATTCCCCAAAGAGTCTTTATTTTTAATTCTTTCAACATCACTTATTCCATATCATATGTAACTCTCAAGGTCTTTAAAATAGGCTACCTAGGATATCAATACAAGAATATTTAACTAATAAAAGGAGTGTAATGGATGGCTGCGACAAATGACATTTACATTAGTAGGTGGTCTGAAAGGCTATGTGAGAAAGAAAATGGTAAGAGAGAGAGGATGACCTCTAGCAAAGATGAGGACATCTAGTGTGAAGGCCCTCAAGAAGATATCAATTAGGAAGATGGTGTCAAAATTGGATTTGGAAGGGCATATAAATCAAATGCATATAGACCCACAGGCCAACCCAACGACCATACTCATTCACTTGGTGACAATTGAATGAGCTCTATGGGATATGGAAGATGCAGAGATTGATCAAGTAACAACCTCAATCAATATGCATATTGAAACAAAGGTCTCCTCTTGTTTCACCAATAACACTTTCCAGCTTTCAAACCTAAAAAAACTAGGCCCTTGATCCGTGACTTCTAATCTTTGCGATCTGGGTGATAACATTATGACTAATTGGATACATATGAATGGATATAATTCCATGATGAATCACTCCCCTGAGAAACAAATGGCCCATGGTTTTAGAGAAATTAGAGGGTATGATTTTTGCATTAGATTTCTTGACCACATGTGTTTGGATGTAGAAAAACAATGATGAGAGAAAGGGCTTACTCTTGTATTTTCACCTAGGTGCATATATTCGATTAGCTCAACATGTATTATCACATTAATAAAGCAACATCGACGGTTGGTGGCATAAGCATCCAATGGAAAATGTGTTGTGGAGGAATGTTGTTGACAAAGATCTTTGGGATATAAAATATGGAGAGATCAATCAAGTAACAACCTCAATCAGTAGGCATATTGAAACAAAGGTCTCCTCTTGTTTCACCAATGACACTTTCCAGATTTCAAACCTATAAAATCCATGCAATGGATATGTGAGTTCTAATCTCTGCGATGAGGGTGATAGCATTATGTGTAATTTGATGCATATGAAAGAATCTAATTCCATGATGAATCATTGCCCTGAGAAACCAAATGGCCCATATTTTTAGAGAAATTAGAGGGGATGATGTTTTATTTAGTTTTCCTGACCACATGTGCCTAGATGGAGAAAAAACAACAATGAGAGAAAGGGATTTCTCTTGTATTTTCACCAAGGTGCATATATTTGATTAGGTCATCATGTAGTATCATATTAATAAAGCAACATTCGTTGGCTAGTGGCATAAGCATCTAATGGAAAATGTTGTGGAGGTAAACACAACCACCCATTCTCGTGGCCCTAATGTTTATGATTAGTCATGTAGAGGTGAAAATGAGGTGTTAGCTATATCCAAATCAAATACAAGTGGATTTATACACCAAGACAAAAATGATGTTTACAATTTAGATATTGGATAGAAACACTCATTCAAACATGTAATTGATGACATTGTTTCCACAGACCAATCTTTCGTTAGGTAAATAGTTCAGATATGTGAATATAGGTTTCTATGGAATAGAGTTCATAAAATTTGAGCAAGAATGTTGAGATAATAACGGTCTCCTCTTTTCCAGATCTTCATGGAAACCTATGAAAAACCTTGAGGATACCTAGGGCACTATGACATATCCTTGGTTTCAATTTTAGTCTTCAACACACTTCTTTTCTGAGTTTTTCACAACAATATATATACTTATATGACAACATAGTTTCATATCTACTTGGGATAAATTATTAGTACACTAGATCAGTCCACAAGATAGAGTTGGAAGAAAAATAGGGAAATAATTTGTGGTTTGATTAAAATAGCCAAATGCAAGGGTGGATAAAAAAATATTGTATCATTTCATGTCAACATTTGACATAATAAAAGATGTCTTTGATTGAAAGATACACAAGCTTATTCACAACAAAGTAGTGACAAAAATTCCAACTTGAAACCATCCATATTTTGACATCTCACTGTTTCACTTGTTGATGGAGCACATATAGAAGAGATAGTGGATTGATGAAGTATTGAAGTGGCTGAAATGGCTACCTTACATCACCTAGTAGCTTAATAGAGCACCAATAATGGTTTTCTCAATCTATTGGTGTTTACTTACTAGTTTGGCAGAAAAAAATAGGAATTAGAAAGGATTTATCCATTCATATTTGGAAGTTAGATCGAAAGGTCACCTTGCTTTGGATTTTTGGCCTACAAGGTATTTAGAAAGCAAATTTAATAATTTGATAGGGTAGTCATCTAGTGATTCAGAGGCCCTAACCCTTGCTCCAATTGTGCACTGTTCAGGTCCTTTAGTTTTAGCTATCCCAGGGCTCGAGGCCATTTGTGAGGGGATGCAAAAATCTTCTTCGAGTTGTCTAGCTTTGAGTTTGGTTTCCCTTTCATCCTAGAGATTGGAGAAAGACACATAATGTATTATGAATTTCTTAGGGTTTTTAAAAGTTTCAGAAGTTATGACTTTCTCTGGTTTACTTTTTTTCTTGTCCTTCATATCAAGTTCCATTAGCCTTTCCCTCCTTGGACGAA